>JASAND010000947.1:0-17869 GCA_030248195.1 Trissonchulus latispiculum
AGACAATTCCATTTTTGTTTCCATGATTCCACGTGTTTATGGGAACGGCGAATGTCTAAAAGTCTGACCAGAAATCTTGAAAATGAAGTTGTTTTTCTTTGTAATCTCCCACAAACGCTTCGAGCTACCATAAAGTGTACTATTTTCTGAGCCGGAATGATGAAATTTTTTCTTTTCGTGAAAAATCTGTTTTGAAATTTCCCGTGCGATTTCAAAGAGTGCCGCTTTTGTATGTCCAGAAGATGATAAATGCTAGGCATGGGCACGGGTCCAAAAAGTTGGACCCGGGTACCCGGCACTACCCGAAGCCCTATGTCGGGTAATTGCAACGCTACCCGGGTACCCGACTTCGGGTACCCGGGTACCCGAGCAGTTGTTCCAGTACCCGAAAAGAAAATTGCAATTTTAATGCCTATTTTTTGTTTGCTATTAAAATAAGACGATTTTTGCGGTATATATATTACAGCTAATTATTTCTCAGATTTAACTTGCAGGCTTCTAGTGACTAATGCCTTGAAGTAATGGTATTTGGTACCATTACCAAAATTTTGGGAGTCTCACTATGACAATGGACCTCATGGTCAAACTATTACAGAATTCAATAGAATTGTAAAAATCTGTAGTTTTTGATTTAGTTAGCTTTTGCTTTAGCTACTGTTCAATATATAGTAATAAAATGTTTTCTGGTGAAAAAGAGGTCAGTTGAATTTGGAATGAAGACTTTTAAGAATGATCTTCAAAAATTCCATTGGCATAGGGTTAAATTTTAATATAAACTTTACCTAAACAAGTTATATTGAGGATGCAATTCCCGAACTGGCTTAGAATCAAGCAAACTGTGTTCACCACGATTTTAAAAATATGTTTTAGCGTTTCTGGTTTCAAGAATGTTAAATTTATCAAAAGTGGTATTGCAATTATGTTACAAACCCACTAATCAAAAATAAACTGGCAGAATATTGTATCATTTGATTTTATAAAAATGGTCGATCTGTTTGAAAAGTGCACTAGTCTAGACTAGAAAAAAGAGTAAAGTAGAGCAAGGCCGAGTTCAAATTTTAACTCTTTTAGTTCAGCTAACTTTCGCAGAAAGGCAGTAAAGAAAGGAAAAGTTGCAAGATCCGAATATAGAGTTTTCTAATGACAAGATTGTACAAGCAGGATTTGAAAACTTTACGAATTAAAACCATGAGGTTTTGAATGCATGATACAATTAAACTTAATGCCAAAACACAGCTCTAAGTTCAGCGAATTCTCAGTCCCATCGAAGGGCTCGTACCAGGGCACTGTATTGACGGCAATGTAAGAATGCATTATCTGTTCGTGCTCGACAGTTTTTGATAATCTTTCCAAACTATTTAAACGGCCAATATGTCAAAGAAACAAGCAAGTGCCCGTCGTTACGATTTGCAACCGGTTATGGTTCCTCCAAACAGTTGACTAAAATCATCACTTTCAGCGAACTGGACCGATTTACGAAAGTCCAAACCCATTTGGTTACTCATTATAATTAGGTAACGTTCTGAAGTTATGATATCTATTAGCTGTGGGAAATCTGTTAAGGTGGTGATTCCTTTTTGGGCACATATTATTGGTTGACGGTCCAAATCAGGATGAAATTTAATGAAACTTTCCAAAATAATTTCTTTTAGCATTCTAACACCCTCCGCGCAATTCCGCTTCAAAACTTCAACGTTTCCGTTCAGGGCGGTTTTTGCCGCTTTTTGACAATTAGACAGTAGTTACATAGCTATGATTATATTCAATCGAAAGATCTTGTTGAGCTCTACATTTGTGCTTTTTAAAGCACCTTTCTAGCGTTTCTCTATAGTGAGATATAACTGATTTTCTTATTTCGGCGTTGAAGACTTGTCATTTTTGCAGAAATCAAATAATCCGCCATTTCTTGAGCTACGCAAGCAGTAAAATTAAACGAATGGAGTCAATTTGATGGTCACTTCGAGGCCGATTATTCGTGGCGTTATTATCTTCCAAATGCTATCCTGTACGCTGCTATCATAAAAAATGTAGTTTTTGCAAAAACATGACCAAATTTTTTCCAGCGATTGTGGAGCATTTATTATGCATGATATAGAGTTGCCACTTACTAGACAAATACCCAGGGACCCTTTTTTAGTTGCCCCGATTGCTGCTTTCTAGCTGAAGTGGTCGCTTGCTAAAGTTGGGAAAAGTAGGCAAAATCCAGGTTGCGCATACATTTTAGCTAAAATCTCCATTACGAAGAGCGGTTTCATAATAACTAAAAAAGGGTCCCCAGGTATTTGATAGAGGTATCGAATGGTATAATCGATGCCTCACGAAAAAATTTACTTCAGTCTGCAAAAAATCTGGAAAATTAATGTACTTCGAAAATGCAGTAAAATCGTATCCGAAAACTGAGGCTAGTTTTCCTGCATTTATTAGAAAGAAAAAATGTTAAGCTCCATTTTGATATAAAAATGGCTTCTTAACTCCAAGTAATGAATGAGTAATAAGGGTTCAAAGTTGATGTCTCCAAAAGGAATCACCACCTTAAGCAATATTGTCACAGTAAACTTCAGCTTAAACTTGTTCTGCAAAAACCCGTGGATCTTTTCCGATTTACCCAATCCACCACTCAAAAATTATAACACATTGATCTATCTGAAAATAATATAAATTAACTATAAACAAAATATATTAACTATGACTAAATTTGGTATCAGTATATTTTCTACCACTCTGAGTTCAGATATCACAAAATCGATTTTCAGACTATTGTTTTGGTCCCCGAAAATTGCCATATGCAACTGTTCAGCAAAATAGTGGTCAAAACTTTACGGTGCCCTTAGTCTCCGTTTAAAATTTAAAAGCTCGATTCATCAACTTAAAATTTTTGAGTTTTGGGGGGGGGGGGTAAACTGGAAAGTCTCAGTTTAATCCGGCTTTTTCCGGTTTTAACTGGATATCGGGTACCCGAAGCAGGACCCGGGTACCCGAAAATTTTCGGGTACCCGACCACCCGTGCCCATGTCTAGTAAATGCTACTAGCTACAATTTTTTTCAGAAAAATTTTACAGAAAGTTCTACCCACCAAATTTCAACGTTGGTTGAAACTTCTATTTTCAACATCCTTTGATCTTTGCCGCTGTTTCGACTTTGACTGGTTATTACTCCGACTCGTTCAGTGAAAAAAGTTTCGATTAGATTTTCAGGACCGCCTAGGCAACAGCTTTGACCTGATATAGTATTTCAAAATTTGAAAGTTGATTTTTTCGAAAATTACCACTTTTTGACCCATAATTTTGCCAAAGTGAATCTAGCAAATGTGAGTAAAAATAACAATCATATAGTTCATCTGAGCTGAATACAACGATATAAAGTTTTCGTGGCTACGACTTACATTGTACCGCCAGCGATGAATTTTCAGACAATGTCCCTTATTTCAGCAGAGCTTTTTAATCAAGTGGTTTAAAGTTTTCATTACAAATTTTTCCAAAAATTTCTCAACTTTTATTAAAATCTTTTTAAAGGTTTCCATTACGGATTTTTTATAATTTCAAAAATTTGTCAGCTTTTGGTGAGCTCCGCCCCCAGACCCCCTAGTGGGTTTCTGAATGGACGCAGATTTGGTCACTTGTGCTGCAGCAGCACTGAACTGGTGAGAATTGTTGCCGCCTCTCCCCCTCCCTAGCGTAAGCCGTTTTGCCGAAGCACAAAAATTTTTTGTCTCGACCCCCCTTTTGAAAATTCTGGGTTTTCCCCTGGCCAGTGCCTCAAATTAAAGTTAAATTTATTTCCATACCTTTATTTTTTACGTATTAGAATGCGTACCTCGCAAGATTTGTCTGCAAAAATTCCTACTTTTTTTCGGAAAATTCCTACTTTTATTCCTACTTTTTCCTACTTTTTTACAAAATATTCCTACATTTTTTCCTACTTTTTTGATTTTGGGTAGTATGAGGCCTGCATACGTATAGCAAATCGACTATGCTCGTTTCAATGGGCGTATTGTCGAAACCGACGGAAGTGACCACTGGTCACTACGGTCTAGGTGGCCTATTGACCACTGGTCAAACCCCCTAAAACAGCGTTTTTCGGCGTTTTGGTTGAGGCATGTATAGTAAATCGACTATGCTCGTTTCAATGGGCATATTGTCGAAACCGGCGGAAGTGACCACTGGTCACTACGGTCTAGTGGCCTATTGACCACTGGTCAAACCCCCTGGAACAGCGTTTTTCGGCGTTTTGGTTGGAGGCATATATAGTAAATCGACTATGCTCGTTTCAATGGGCGTATTGTCGAAACCGATGGAAGTGACCACTGGTTACTACGGTCTAGGTGGCCTATTGACCACTGGTCAAACCCCCTAAACCAGCGTTTTTCGGCGATTTGGTTGGAGGCATATATGGTAAATCGACTATGCTCGTTTCAATGGGCATATTTTCGAAACCGACGGAAGTGACCACTGGTCTAGGTGTCCTATTGACCACTGGTCAAACCCCCTAAAACAGCGTTTTTCGGCGTTTTGGTTGGAGGCATATATAGTAAATCGACTATGCTCGTTTCAATGGGCATATTGTCGAAACCGACGGAAGTGACCACTGGTCACTACGGTCTAGGTGGCCTATTGACCACTGGTCAAACCCCCTAAAACAGCGTTTTTCGGCGTTTTGGTTGGAGGCATATATAGTAAATCGACTATGCTCGTTTCAATGGTCATATTGTCGAAACCGACGGAAGTGACCACTGGTCACTACGGTCTAGGTGGCCTATTGACCACTGGTCAAACCCCCTGGAACAGCGTTTTTCGGCGTTTAGGTTGGGGGCATATATAGTAAATCGACTACGCTCGTTTCGATGGGCATATTGCCGAAATCGAGGGAAGTGACCAGTGGTCACTACGGTCTATGGGGCCTATTGACCAGTGGTCAAACCCCTGGAACAGCGTTTTTCGGCGTTTTGGTTGGAGGCATATATAGTAAATCGACTATGCTCGTTTCAATGGGCGTATTGTCGAAACCGACGGAAGTGACCACTGGTCACTACGGTCTAGGTGGCCTATTGACCACTGGTCAAACCCCCTAAACCAGCGTTTTTCGGCGATTTGGTTGGAGGCATATATGGTAAATCGACTATGCTCGTTTCAATGGGCATATTTTCGAAACCGACGGAAGTGACCACTGGTCTAGGTGTCCTATTGACCACTGGTCAAACCCCCTAAAACAGCGTTTTTCGGCGTTTTGGTTGGAGGCATATATAGTAAATCGACTAATGGGCATATTGTCGACACCGACGGAAGTGACCACTGGTCACTACGGTCTAGGTGGGCTATTGACCACTGGTCAAACCCCCTAAACCAGCGTTTTTCGGCGATTTGGTTGGAGGCATATATAGTAAATCGACTATGCTCGTTTCAATGGGCATATTGTCGAAACCGACGGAAGTGACCACTGGTCACTACGGTCTAGGTGGCCTATTGACCACTGGTCAAACCCCCTGGAACAGCGTTTTTCGGCGTTTAGGTTGGGGGCATATATAGTAAATCGACTAATGGGCATATTGTCGACACCGTCGGAAGTGACCACTGGTCACTACGGTCTAGGTGGCCTATTGACCACTGGTCAAACCCCCTAAACCAGCGTTTTTCGGCGATTTGGTTGGAGGCAAATCGACTATGCTCGATTCAATGGGCATATTTTCGAAACCGACGGAAGTGACCACTGGTCTAGGTGTCCTATTGACCACTGGTAAAACCCCCTAAAAGAGCGTTTTTCGGCGTTTTGGTTGGAGGCATATATAGTAAATCGACTAATGGGCATATTGTCGACACCGACGGAAGTGACCACTGGTCACTACGGTCTAGGTGGCCTATTGACCACTGGTCAAACCCCCTAAACCAGCGTTTTTCGGCGATTTGGTTGGAGGCATATATAGTAAATCGACTATGCTCGTTTCAATGGGCATATTGTCGAAACCGACGGAAGTGACCACTTGTCACTACGGTCTAGGTGGCCTATTGACCACTGGTCAAACCCCCTAAAACAGCGTTTTTCGGCGTTTTGGTTGGAGGCATATATAGTAAATCGACTTGGGTGGGGGAATGGTAAGGTAGTGTTGATGGTAAACTTGACATTTTTGGTTGGGGTATTTGCTCGTTTCAGTGGGCATATTTTCGAAACCGACGGAAGTGACCACTGGTCACTACGGTCTAGGTGGCCTATTGACCACTGGTCAAACCCCCTAAAACAGCGTTTTTCGGCGTTTTGGTTGGAGGCATATATAGTAAATCGACTAATGGGCATATTGTCGACACCGACGGAAGTGACCACTGGTCACTACGGTCTAGGTGGCCTATTGACCACTGGTCAAACCCCCTAAACCAGCGTTTTTCGGCGATTTGGTTGGAGGCATATATAGTAAATCGACTATGCTCGTTTCAATGGGCATATTTTCGAAACCGACGGAAGTGACCACTGGTCTAGGTGTCCTATTGACCACTGGTCAAACCCCCTAAAACAGCATTTTTCGGCGTTTTGGTTGGAGGCATATATAGTAAATCGACTATGCTCGTTTCAATGGGCATATTGTCGAAACCGACGGAAGTGACCACTGGTCACTACGGTCTAGGTGGCCTATTGACCACTGGTCAAACCCCCTGGAACAGCGTTTTTCGGCGTTTAGGTTGGGGGCATATATAGTAAATCGACTACGCTCGTTTCGATGGGCATATTGCCGAAATCGAGGGAAGTGACCAGTGGTGACTACGGTCTATGGGGCCTATTGACCAGTGGTCAAACCCCTTAAAACAGCGTTTTACGGCGTGTTGGTTGGGGGCATTTATAGTAAATCGACTACGCTCGTTTCAACGGGCGTCACTATGGTCTCGGGGCCTGTGGTCGAACCCCTTAAAACAGCGCTTTTCCGCGTTTTGGTTGGGGGCATATATAGTAAATCGACTGCGCTCGTTTCAATGGGCATATTGTCGAAACCGACGGAAGTGACCACTTGTCACTACGGTCTAGGTGGCCTATTGACCACTGGTCAAACCCTCTGGAACAGCGTTTTTCGGCGTTTAGGTTGGGGGCATATATAGTAAATCGACTACGCTTTGAAAATAGTCTAAAAACGGGCAAAAACAGCGTTTTTCGGCCTCGGGGTGGTACCCATATATAGTAAATCGGGGTCGCTGAAAACGATGAGCATACTGCCGATACCGTCCGAAGTGACCACTGGTCAGCATGGCTCCCGTGGTTCCTCGCCCAGGGCCAAAGTAGGGAAAACTCACTATAAACAGCATTTTTCGTGGTTTTAGTTGGGGGCACATACGTATAGTAAATCGACTGCGCTCGTTTCAATGGGCATATTGCCGAAATCGAGGGAAGTGACCAGTGGTCACTACGGTCTATGGGGCCTATTGACCAGTGGTCGAACCCCTTAAAACAGCGCTTTTCGGCGTTTTGGTTGGAGGCCTATATAGTAAATCGACTATGCTCGTTTCAATGGGCATATATATTTTCGGAACCGACGGAAGTGACCACTGGTCTAGGTGGCCTATTGACCAATGGTCAAACCCCCTTAAACTTCGTTTTTCAGCGTTTTGGTTGGGGGCATATATAGAAAATCGACTATGCTCGTTACAATGGGCGTACGTATTGTCGAAACCGACGGAAGTGACCACTGGTCACTGCGGTCTAGGTGGCCTATTGACCACTGGTCAAACCTCAAAACAACGTTTTTCTGCGGTTTGGTTGGGGGCATATATGGTAAATCGACTGTGCTCGTTTCAGTGGGCATATTTTCGAAACCGACGGAAATGACCACTGGTCACTACGGTCTAGGTGGCCTATTGACCACTGGTCAAACCCCCTGAAACAGCGTTTTTCGGCGTTGTGGTTGGGGGACCTTACACTACCAAAAATTGGATAAGGACAAGTAGGAAAAATGCTCCTTGCAGTCGCATGAAAAAGTTAATATGAACTATTATGGCCAACATTTAAACGTGCTGAGGACAAGATTTAAAATGTTTAATATGAGCCAACATCTAAATAAGTAGAGGACAAGATGTAAACGTCTAACATGAGCCGCTACGTTTCTCTTGGGCTCATATTGACGCAAATGAAATGGCTAATATATTTTTATATACAAAGGCTTTCTTCAGATAGTCAAAAGGTTAGAACGGTTTGCATATGCAAGGATGGTATGGCTGGATGAAATCTCACTAGGTAAATATATATATATATATCGTCTGTGACAGTTCTAATTTTTATTGCCTTATTCTGGTTTATATTGGTTGCTTTTGTTAATAATTTATATACATGTATATACATACGTATAGTGAGATCTAGAAGCAACGTCGAAAAACAAACAAATGTTTTGAAGCGAAGTTGAAAAATCAGGCAATTCTGATTTTTGCTTAAAACGTATGCACCAGTATTAATATTCAGTCTTTTCTGGCTAGGTTTAACAATGTCTGTTTAGAGGACACGTGCCACTGGCGTAACCAAAGTGAGCGTCAATATGAGCCCAAGAGAAACGTAGCGGCTTATGTTAGACGTTTACATCTTGTCCTCTACTTATTTAGATGTTGGCTCATATTAAACATTTTAAATCTTGTCCTCAGCACGTTTAAATGTTGGCCATAATAGCTCATATTAACTTTTTCATGCGACTGCAAGGAGCATTTTTCCTACTTGTCTATATATATCATGGGGGAGCTCGGAGAGCCCCCCATAATATGAGCTATAAAGGCACTTTGCGTATTTTGAAAAGTGCTAATTAGGCATAACTAATTAACGGGAAGGAATTAAGAGCTAATATTTACATTTTTGAAATCTCCAGGCCAAGAGCTTTCGAATGATACCAAACTTGCCCGGAAAAAATGAACTTTGAAAAAATCGACTTTCTCTTACGGGTTTGAAAGTGGGGTTTTTTCTCTGTATTCAGCATGATTTTTGTCAATTTTGTGTTAACTCGATTTTTCGAACGGCCCATAGGAAAAATTTTTCTATACTATTTTTGAATATCTAGGCAATGGTACTTAGCAAGTTTATGTTTTTTTCCGAATTTCAATCTGGTTCGATTTTTATAGATGGTCAAAAATGGAAAAAATAGCGTTTTTGGACACCTTCAAGCTGAAAAATTTCTAAGTCCGAAAATTTTAAAATTGTCTAGAAACGGGCAAAAACAGCGTTTTTCGGCCTCGGGGTGGTACCCATATATAGTAAATCGGGGTCGCTGAAAACGATGAGCATACTGCCGATACCGTCCGAAGTGACCACTGGTCAGCATGGCTCCCGTGGTTCCTCGCCCAGGGTCAAAGTAGGGAAAACTCACTATAAACAGCATTTTTCGTGGTTTTAGTTGGGGGCACACACGATGAGCATAGTGCCGACACCGTATCTCGCCTGGTTCATCTGGTTCAACTGGTTCAAAGTTGAACCAGTTCCTGGTTCAAGCTACTGGAAATAGTTGGAAGGCTGAAATTTTGCATACAAAGGTTATTGGGCATGGGGAATTCACTGGTGGTGTTACTTTGGTTATCCGACCCATTGCTGGCCAGATGTGGTTCAACTGGTTCAAAATTGAACCAGTTCCTGGTTGAAGCTACTGGAGATAGTTGGAAGGCTGAAATTTTGCATACAAAGGTTATTGAGCATGGGGAATTCACTGGTGGTGTTACTTTGGTGATCCGACCCATGGTGGCCAGATCTGGTTCAACTGGTTAAAAGTTGAACCAGTTCCTGGTTCAAGCTACTGGAGATAGTTGGAAGGCTGAAATTTTGCATACAAAGGTTATTGGGCATGGGGAATTCACTGGTGGTGTTACTTTGGTGATCCGACCCATGGCTTGCCAGATCTGGTTCAACTGGTTCAAAATTGAACCAGTTCCTGGTTCAAGCTACTAGAGATAGTTGGAAGGCTGAAATTTTGCATACAAAGGTTATTGGGCATGGGGAATTCACTGGTGGTGTTACTTTGGTGATCCGACCCATGGCTGGTCAGATCTGGTTCAACTGGTTCAAAGTTGAACCAGGTCCTGGTTCAAGCAACTGGAGATAGCTAGAAGGCTGAAATTTTGCATACAAAGGTTATTGGGCATGGGGAATTCACTGGTGGTGTTACTTTGCTGATCTGACCCATGGCTGGCCAGATCTGGTTCAACTGGTTCACAGTTGAACCAGTTCCTGGTTCAAGCTACTGGAGATAGTTGGAAGGCTGAAATTCTGCATAGAAAGGTTTTTGGGCAATGGGAATTCACTGGTGGTGTAACTTTGGTGATCCGACCCATGGCTGGCCAGATCTGGTTCAACTGGTTCGACGTTGAACCGGTTCCTGGTTCAAGCTACTGGAGATAGCTGGAAGGCTGAAATCTTGCATACACGGAATTTGTGATTGCTGCTATTACAGTTATGGCAGCGTTCCCAAAAACTAGACGAAGGACAAGTAGGAAAAATGCTCCTTGCAGTCGCATGAAAAAGTTAATATGAGCTATGATGGTCAACATTTAAATGTGTCAAGGACAAGCTTTAAAATGTTTAATATGAGCCAGCATCTAAATAAGTAGAGGACAAGATGTAAAGGGCTAATATGAGCCGCTACGTTTCTCTTGGGCTCATATTGACGCGACTAAAATGGCAAACATACATAGATACAGTTTACGGTTAGCATATAAGCATCAGTGTTTATAAACGATTTGATTGGCTTGGGAACATATTGAATTAATGTGATGATTGCGATGATAACTTCAAATGTGATTTTTCTCAAGATTTCACAACATGTGTAAGTTCCACATTTTCGTTTCTTCATTAGATTGGACTTCGGTTTCGTTTTGTTGACTTATATGGTGGCCTTAAATGTGTATATACTTGGATGCAGCGGTGCAGAAGAAAACATTTACGTACAGCTTTGCAAAATTAATGTTTATGCGTCGTTATTCATGCAAGCCATTTCAGTGTTGGATTAAAAGTAAGCAAAAGCTAAATGAGCGTCAATGTGAGCCCAAGAGAAACGTAGCGGCTCATATTAGCCGTTTACATCTTGCCCTCTACTTATTTAGATGCTGGCTCATATTAAACATTTTAAATCTTGTCCTTGACACATTTAAATGTTGACCATCATAGCTCATATATCTTAACTTTTTCATGCGACTGCAAGGAGCATTTTTCCTGCTTGTATATATATCTTTGGAAAGCCTACTATTCATTTAGGGGTCGCTATTGCTAGTTCGATGAGTTGAAGTAAATATTATGCAGAACTTCACACGCAAAGCTCAACAGTCCCCCCATAAGATTTCCAAAAGCTTCCTAACTTTTTTCGAAAACCTGGGTCGCCCTTCAGAATTCAGGAGCTTGGAAAATTAAGGGATTACACGATAATTATTGGATGTCCAGTCAGCTTGGCGGTCGATGACCTTGCTTTTTCCATTTCAGATCTGCCGTATCCGCATCTTTGCGATTTCAGTCCACCAAGTCTGGCTCCAGCACTGGCAGTAGTAGTGGTTCCTGCGTTAAGAAAAGCCTAAGTCTGCCCATTCGCTTGTCCCAGTCACTGCCCCAGCTCCCCTCTGCAGTCTTGTCCAAAATCTTCAGCATTCCAACGCTCACACTCTGGGATCTGTTTCGATTTGAGAGCCTTAATCGTAGTCTGAGACAGCTGATCAAACGACGATGGACAATGGTACATAATATGCGTACACTAATTTAAAAGCTAACTTTATAATACTATTTTCGGTCAGTTTTGCGGTGTGCATTTATTGAATTCCACTCATCCATCAAACTAAGCTACAGCCTACAGCCCACATTTAAAAAGTTTTAAAATTGTCAAAAGTGAGCAAATTTTTACTTTGTCTGAAATGCAAATGGGTGTCCGGATATTTTTTCAAATCGGATATTATGCCCATTACTAATAATTAGAGGTGCACCGGGACCTGGTAAATATAGATCAAAGTATTATAAATCTTTTGTTTTATCACCGAGATGAATGAAACAACAATATTAACATTTGTTTACCAGAAATTTTAAGAAAACTTTAATTTTTAGGAAATATTCTGAAATTTTTCAATTTGGATCTTCAATTTCCAAGCCGCGGAGATTTCCATGTAATGACCATTTTCAGAGTGATGGTTTGCAATATTGTTACTGTAAGAATTGGAATTATTCTGCTTTTGTAATAGCTTTTTGTATATTTTTCCCTTCCCAGGTGCACAGTCTGGAATTCAATCTGGACTCGACGGACGACGAACGCTATCGCTCTCGTCACGTGATCTGGGCCATCCTCCGGTCTAGTCTTAGTCTGCGGGAGATCTGTCTCCGACTCAGTTCCACAGAGCATCTGGATCTGATGACTGATATCAAGGTTTTCGAGGTATATATGTACGTATGTGCGTAGTATATCATAGGGGTCGCGGCAGCGACCCCTATAATATGTGTCAAAAGTCCCTGGAGACAGTTTAAAATAAGCTGCGCAGTAACTGCGCAAATTGTAGAGCATATCGACTTTAGTATGTGTGTGAAGTTTCAGCCCCGTATCACTTACCGTTAAAAAGTTGCGCCCCGGGCCAGTTATGGCGGCGATGTTTTTTTTCCGATTTCTCCTATTTGATGGTTGTATTGTACATAATGTGCGCCGCTTTCACGTGATCTGCAGCGGTGGCCAACCTAAAGGGCTATAGGGTCTAGTAGTACCCTCTAAAGAATTTAAGAATCGCGACTTTTTTGCGCCGCAGCTGCGCCACGGCGCCGCAAAGTCGGCTCAAAGCGAAAAGCGGCCATTTTTGTGGTCGTCGCTCAGGTCGAACGTTACAAGCTGGAGCTGATTTCTTTTTATATTCAGAAATTACATATATTGAACTAACTAACGGTCCAGGTTGCGTTTCTCTATCACTTCCCTAGCAACCACAGTGGCCCGTCAAAAATGGCGAACATTCGAAAAAGGAAAAATCGAAATTTCTCGTTATCTATTCTTCTTTGAAAGCTCAAATCTTCCATACAATGGTTTTCTGGCACGGAGAATCGATTCCCGTTGTCAGTTTTACCGTAAGGCCCACCCATCTTGCTGGGCTGATTCCATTTTGCTGTCGGGAGGGTACGTCGGAAACCGCGCTTCCTGGAGGTCCATAGTAGGTTTTACCTGCACTCTCAAAACTTTGTCTGTAGAGGTTTTCTGGTGCGCCCAGCTCAGTCCCGGTATCTGTTTTGCCTTCCGACGTGCCTATTTTGCTGGGCTGGTTCCAGTTTGCCGTTTGAAGGGTCGGTCGGGGGGGATCAAGTGATCGAAACTAAAATTTTTAAAAGTGGTTAAATTCGGTATCAAATGAAAGCCCTAAAGTGAGCTGAGCAACTTTTGTCATAGAATTGCATGCTCAAAGTGGCTGTAAGAGTGCTGTGGTGGGGTGGGGTGGGGACTTGGGCGATTTTCGGTCAAAAATGAAATTTTTCAAAAGTGGTCAAATTTGTGTCAAACGAAAGTCCTAAGCGAACGTAACAACTTTTGTCATGGAGCCACCCACCCAAACTTGCTGTGTCAAATAATCACGTGCCTATGAAACTTCTCTTTACTTCTTCAACCGGAATTTAAAGGATATATAAACACAGCCAACGCACACATATTATCCTCTTTTGTGCGGAGCATTTTTGTTACTTGTTACTACTTTTTGTTGCTCTCACTCCATCCTATGCCGCTAACTCTACGCACGGTTTCTTTTTCGAAGAACATCATCTTATTCTGCTACGGTTTCAATCCTAAAGGTAGCAAAGTTGCACTAACACGCCTGAAAGCCGAAATAAATGCTGGACTGAAGACTGCCCGTGCTATTAGGTGGTCCTTGATATCTAGCCGCCCTGCATTGCAATGCCGACGCCAGTGGAGCATGAATCTCTAAGTAGGAAGAGATATTCGTCAGAGCAGGGTTTTTTGTGTAAAATACTGTGTATTTACACAAAAAAACTAATTTACACAGTGAAAAACTAATTTACACAACAAAATACACAACCAAATTTTCGAAAATTTTTACAAAAAGTGCTCTGAAAAATAGTTTTCAAGTCTTTAAGTTTTAAAAAAGCTCTAGCTTTTAACTGAGGGCTGCCGCCCCCAGACCCCCGCCTGTTTCCAATGATTTAGAATAGTTTTCTGCATTTCTGCATCAACATAGTTATGGGTGTTTTATTCTCCTAGGTCCTAATGCTTCTACTTATACAGTTGCGTATAATTTATTTTCGTACTGCATGCAAATATTCGTAAATAGTATTTAACTATACATTTTCTGAAGCTAGTATTATTCAATATGATTTCTTGTATATCTCTTGTATATATATATATATATATATATATATATATATATATATATATATATATATATATATATATATATATATATATATATATATATATATATATATATATATATATATATATATATATAATAAGAGCAGTCAGAGCCTAAAAATAGTTGCCATACAACCCAAGAAATATTCAATACGAAAGCTAAAGGAATACAACTTTTCAATGCCGTTTCTGCCGTTAATTTAAAAAAATTTCTCGGATCCTGGGGGCTCTGCCCCCAGACCCCCCTCCGTTGTTTTGGGTACGTATCTATTGTGTATATAATTGGTGTGTCTGTACTATATCGAGACGTCCCCAAGTTTGTGAAAAAGTTATTCCAAAAAGTTGGAAAAATCGTTTCAGTAGGCGAAGTGTTTTTCAGAACTTTGAATTTGTCCAATTCTAGTTTTGACATTTAATGAATTAATCTTTTTAAAACATTTTTAAAACAGTTTAAACATTAAACATTTCCATTATGAATTCTATTGCAATTTACAGAATTTTCTCTACGTGTGGGGGCATCCGCCCCCCTCACCCCCCGCGTGGCTTCTTCCGAAATGTTACACAGGTGCAGTTGGCGTAACTTTGGCTTGAATGATCCGAAAATAACATTGTAGCAAGAAAATAATATGTATTTTATTTTATATTACAATTGAAAAACGTCACTTTAAAATTTTACACAGCTTCAAACAAAAATACACAGTGAAATTTAAATTTACACAAGATTTGCACAGGTCCGATTTTGAAAAAAACCCTGCGTCAGAGTGAGGGTATCCGCCAAACTTTTAAGGAATCCTTCTGGCAACTTGGATAAGTTGTTTCTGACCGTCTTTATGAGCTTGTTTTTAGGCAGTCTGATATTGGTAGTAAGCTTTATGCCCCCTGCGATGTTTTTATTATGTAATAACAGATATAAGAAATTTTGATTAAAAATGCAGTATATACATGTCAGCTGACAAGCTTTTGAAAATTTTCGGAAAATGTGGTAAAATTTGGCATTTTTTTGGTTAAGAAGGATAGTTGAGAAAGATTATTGAAAGAAACCCCTCGAGTGGTGACTAAAGGTGAGGAGGTTGCTGCATGGTTTGCCCCAGCCATCTTACCCTCTGCAAAAATTACCCAATTCAATCTTCGGCACCTCCAGAGTCAGTAAGCTCATATCCCTTTTTAGTCTAATGCTGATTTCACGGTTCCTGTTGAAGCGCGCCGACTCGCTGCGCTGTCATGCTGACGCGTACGCGTGTCGACACTTTGAAGTGTAGGGTCGCGTCCAGATTCAATTATATACGTATATATATACAGTTGTGCCTGTATTGTTTGCTTTTGTCGTATCTATAGGTTTTGGAGTTTTTCTTTTCTCTGCTGCTGTTGCAGATTCTATCCGGCTGTCAGAATCTGCGTCGCCTGGAGCTGCGGATGACCCAGCTGTCGGACGGGCTCCTCTGCGAGGGCCTCCTCCTGGTGGCGGAGCGCTGCCTGGTCCTCCGGGACCTGAGTCTGGACAGTTCCTCTCTGAGCGACGCCAGCCTCATTCGACTGGGCCAGTCCGGCCTAGGCCGTCGTCTGAGTCGATTGGCCCTGGTCCGTTGTTGGTTCCTGACGGACGATGGTCTCCGACAGTTTCTGGCACTCTCTTCCACCACCACCACCGCTGTCAAGTCAAACGTGGAAGGCGAAAACGGTGTTGCTGCCGCTGAAAGTCACCAACTGGCCCATCTGGACCTGTCCTATTGCTCCAAGCTGACCCCGGGTGCCCTGCTGTCCTGGCTCCAGGAGCGGCGTCGGGCCAGTGAGACTCCTCCTCCCCCTCTCCCGCCCCCGCCTCCGCTCCGCCTCTGTCTGGACTATTCTGGAATCCGGGCCGGGGATCTGCTCAGTCAGCTGGGTCTTGCTCAGCCTTCTCAGGCGCCACCTGTCCAATCACAGCAGCACCACCAGGTGTCCATTGCCGGCTGGCTCACCCTGGTCCGCTCACGCTGTCAGTCCTCCTATCACGCGGCCAGCTCTGTCAACGATGACACTCCGCTGATTGTACGATACGCTGACTCCCTCTTGTAGTAAGGTGTGGCTTTGCCTGAAAGGGTTTTTCCATGAAAGAGTAGAGTAGAGTTAAAATTATTCCAGATTTGCTTTCGCTCTCTTAGACGCCTTCATGAGAAGACCCTTTCTGAGTCTGTGTTCTCTTCTGCGATTCTTTCTGTGATGGTTTCAGTGTCTTTTCCTACTTCTTGTGTTGATTGTCTTGTCTGTTTGTCTAATCTGTTGCCTTCCTTTGGCCTGGCGTTTTTGGATTTACTTGTGTGTACGTACGATGTTCACCTGCTGGTACACTTGTACCGTTTTGTTGAATTAGTCAAGCTTAGTATATATAATATGCATGTGTTGCTTGGTGTGTGTGTAGGTGTGTACTGTAGTATGTATTAATTGCTTTGATCAGTAACTATAACTTATTCTTTGCTTTATTTTTTTCTGAGATGTAGTATTTGACCGACACTTTTACCTGACGGTATTTTCACTGGGTCTGACTGGTCTGGTAGTTGAAATTGATGACTCGCTTAATTATTATGTCTTTCTTTATATTTCTTTGTTCATTTCGACAGTTTACGAAAGTTGACCGCATAGAATTTCTTTCCCTTTACTCCTCGTAAATCCGAAAATTGTCAAAACTTGACCCTTCCCTGGGTTTTTGTCAAAAAGAATTCTTCCCCATTTTACGTTTCTTCCTGGCTCTTATTGGATAGGTTGAAAGATAGTGGATTTGTTGGAATGAAAAACTGCTGGATCCTTATCTTGATGATCCCGTTTCTCTAGACGGGGCATGGTTTTTAGGTTCTAGTGGAACCGGGTAAGGTCGGTGGTACTGTCTTTTCTTTCGTCAGACTGATATTCGGAAAGAGTCGTTTTTGTGGTTGTCTACAATTGCTCAAATGTTCGTGTGCTCAAATTGCTTAGCACAGTGTACGTATTATACTTGTCTCTTAGCTATAGTATTTGGTAATAAATGTAAGATGATGAAAAATATGTAAGATCATTTGTGTACTTCTCTGGTTGTTCTGTTTTGCCGTTATTTTGTTTTGGGTGTAACTTATTGGGCTTTTTTCTATGTGAAAAGAGTGGGTGATTCAATACTTGGGGGCCCACAATAGGAAAAGCCCAGTCTTGCTTTAAGTGGTATTGCTGTTAGTTACGTATAGACTGTTTGCTTGCAGCCATCACTATTTGCTTTAGATTTGATTTGCCATGTTATTTTGCTTTGTTGGGTGTTTGCATATTATCTGTCGTTTATGTATATCCACATTTCTATTTTTTGTGTTTCCCTCATTTGTAAGTCTCTCCTTATTCAACGTGATTTCATTTCCTAATCACAGGGAAGTAGTTGTGGGAGGTGGCTTAGCGCTAAGTTAAAATTAATCAGATTAAGCTTGGCATTTAGAAATTGTTCGAAACGGTTTAAAACAAAGTCTAGTGGGGTACAATCTTTTAATTTTTAAATTTTAAATGAATTTTTAAAGAAACTATTCTGCCCCTGAAAGACTAAGTCTAGATTGAGAGTCTCTATTGGTGGGA
>JASAND010000948.1:0-21396 GCA_030248195.1 Trissonchulus latispiculum
ACGGCGAAGTGTTGGAACGATGTGGGCATTTTGGCACCATACTACTATTATATGTTGGTAGACAGGATCCCCCCATGCTACCTTTTTTTGGTCATTTTGGCACCTGGCCAATTTTGGCTCTGTGCCAAGGTCCCAAAGTCGGACTTTCGCTATTTTTCGCAAATTTTGGTCACACTTTTCTAGAACTGGGTAGAAGTTGGAGAGGTCTAGTATCTTTTGTTGAAAACTACCAGTAGGGGTGCATAAAGTAACGAGGGGGATTTTTTAATTTTGCTCCCTAGCTTTCAGGAGATGGGCCCAAACTTTGCATTTTTTGGCCTGTTTGGGCGAAAAGTTTTCAAGTCCCACTTTTACTAGAAATGCCCTAAAAGTCACTAAAAATGGCGTTTTTCGGCCTTGGGGTGGTGCCCATATATAGTAAATCAGGGTCGCTGAAAACGATGAGCATACTGCCGATACCGCCCGAAGTGACCACTGGTCAGCATGGCTCCCGTGGTTCCTCGCCCAGGGTCAATGTTGGGAAAACTCAGTCTAAACAGCGTTTTTCGGCGTTTTGGTCGGGGGCACATATAGTAAATCGACTACGCTCGTTTCAATGGGCATATCGCCGAAACCGACGGAAGTGACCACTGGTCACTATAGCCTATGGGGCCTATTGACCACTGGTCAAACGGCCTAAAACTGCGTTTTTCGGCCTTTTGGTCGGGGGCATTGCATATATAGTAAATCGACTACGCTCGTTTCAATGGGCATATTGTTGAAACCGACGGAAGTGACCACTGGTCACTACGGCCTAGGAGCCCTATTGACCACTGGTCAAACGGCCTAAAACAGCGTTTTTGGCGTTTTTGACGGAGGCATATATAGTAAATCGACTACGCTCGTTTCAGTGGGCATATTGCCGAAATCGACGGAAGTGACCACTGGTCACTACGGCCTAGGAGCCCTATTGACCACTGGTCAAACGGCCTAAAACTGCGTTTTTCGGCGTTTTGGTCGGGAGCATATATAGTAAATCGACTACGCTCGTTTCAATGGGCATATCGCCGAAACCGACGGAAGTGACCACTGGTCACTACAGCCTACGGGGCCTATTGACCACTGGTCAAACGGCCTAAAACTGCGTTTTTCGGCGTTTTGTTCGGGGCATATATAGTAAATCGACTGCGCTCGTTTCAATGGGCATATCGCCGAAACCGACGGAAGTGACCACTGGTCACTACAGCCTATGGGGCCAATTGACCACTGGTCAAAAGGCCTAAAACTGCGTTTTTCGGCATTTTGGTCGGGGGCATATATAGTAAATCGACTACGCTCGTTTCAATGGCATATTGCCGAAATCGAGGGAAGTGACCAGTGGTCACTATGGTCTATGGGGCCTACTGACCACTGGTCAAACCGCCTAAAACACCGTTTTTCGGCCATATGGTGGTATCCATATAGTAAATCCGTGTCGCTGAACACGATGGGCATACTGTCGAACTCTTTGGGGAGGCGAAAAAGTTTTATCCTTGTACTACCCACAAACACAGGTTGCAGCGGCCGAAGCTTGGGGCGGAGGTGAGAATTCAGTTGTACTATATATTTATATATATAATCAGTTTTCTGCTCTACCTACGGCACTGTTCAAGCTCGTTGTAGCCATTACCGCATTGCTGGAAAGGGATCCTTTAAAATGACAGAAGGACAAGAAATAAAAATGCTCCTCTGGAGCATGAAAAAAGTAATATGGGTGATGGTTAGGTTGCAAAATCAAGTGAGGACTAGTCTTTAAAATGCTTAATATGGGGCTAGGTTCAAAAATAGAAGAGGACTAGGTTGTGAGCGAATTAATATGGGCACAGCTTCGCCGAACAACCCATATTCGCGGGATTTCACGCTTCGTCTTAGCCTTTGTCCCATACAGAGCTATCAATTTCAGTCAGTAATAAGAAATTTAAGAAGTTGAATACGTACTTACTCATTGAATACAGTTGTTTGCATTGTACGTACTCTGTTAGACTACGTAGCTAGGAATACATATGTGCGTAAATTATCATCATTTGGTCGGGTTGAACTGCGGCAAGCAACGAGAAGATATCTAAGGACATGAGGCTAAAGCTATTGGTTCAAGCGGGAGGAAATACAAGGTCGGAGTCCTAAGATTATTCTTGAAATATACATTTTCCGTATAAATGAATAAAACGCACTGGTTAGTATAAAACTTTTCTCGAAGAAAACGTTTGACTAACTATAAACTAAACGTAGCGTGGATGGATATGCATACTGACATACATTTATAAACCGCGAATATGGGTTGTTCGGCGAAGCTGTGCCCATATTAATTCGCTCACAACCTAGTCCTCTTCTATTTTTGAACCTAGCCCCATATTAAGCATTTTAAAGACTAGTCCTCACTTGATTTTGCAACCTAACCATCACCCATATTACTTTTTTCATGCTCCAGAGGAGCATTTTTATTTCTTGTATTTCTACGCAGGAGTTAAGACGAATAAGTAGCGTTATTGACGTCACATGGATACGTATCTCAACCATGGCCAACATTGTCAACTTTTCTCCTTAGGAAACGGTTAAACCGCTGTTAGTCAACAATGCGCCGACGGACGGATATATATTTTTGCATACAATATATACATTTTTAGTAGGCGTTTGTATAACTCGTGTATTCAGAGACTCAAAGTTAAATCTGATGTTAACTTTCGTGACATATATACGTATATACGTGCGTAACCTGTGTAGCATCCTGTCATCCATCCTAAAACTACCCTGTCTCGTCTTGCTGCCATTACGTGAGTGATATATAACCGATATTTGCAACCACTTGCCTTCAGAATACTAATAATGCCAATACGAGTCTATTTGGCATGCACTCATATTGGTGCGTGTACAAACTTGTCTTCTGCACTTTCCAACCTCACCAGACTCATATTAGCATTTTACATGCTTGTCTTGTTCTCAATTTACAACCGACAATATTTAGCATTTTACATGTTCCATGTTGACTCATATTCCTTTCTTTGCTCTTTAGGAGCATTTTTATTTCTTGTTAAGTGGTTTTTAGGCTAAAATAATGAAAATTTAGAGTAAAATGGTAAAATTTGGCAATTTCTGGGGTTATGGAGGGAGGTCGGAATTTATGATGGGGCTTCTCATGGGGGTCACCTCGAATGGGAGAGGGAGGTCGCCAAATGGGGGCGGCTCCTCACTAGGGCTAAGCAAGTCCCCAGGAATCCCCCCAAGAAAAGCTTGGGCGGCCACCACAGATCTCCGTTATATACACCTATCGTTTGGGGAGTATAGCGCGTCGGGGAAAAACCCAGTCGGAGATGCGGGAATAAGCCCATCGTCAGTGTGAATCACCCATATGAGCCAGGGGCGGAAACAGGGGGGGGGGCGGGGGGCGCCCGCCCCCCCCCCGTCGTTATTCGAAGGTAGGAAAAATTAGGGAGAGAAAGAGGAAAAAGGGCAAAAAAACAAAAAATTTTCTGCTTTTTAACTGCATATTTAGTGCATTAATGAAGAGAAAGCTTAATATACATCCGATTTTTCGCACAAAATTTTCATTTTTGCCTAAAAATGTCAGGAATTTAAAGAAATTTTCTCAGTTCTCCAGAATGAAAAGAATTAAAAATCCGAAGACCGATTTTATTGAAAAAACAAAAAATTTCTTCAACTTCTGGGGGCTCCGTCCCCCAGACCCCCCGACGAAAAAATTTCACCGCCCCCCCCCCGTCATGAAATCCTGGATCCGCCAGTGATATGAGCTGTATATCGGATTTTAATAAGCTATAGTCAATCGGGAAAAAAGCCACGTCAAAATTTCGGGAAAATAAAGCCACGACCGCCGTGGGGGGTGAAGGTATTGCAGTAAATATTTGGCGCGTAGAATGACGACCTCAATATAAGCCCACACGCCGATTTTTAGCTTTCTGGCTCTCCTCTATAGTCAACAGCAGGGTCGACATTTTTTGGAAAACTTTGTTCCTGAGATGGCGGGAAAACTGTAATTTTTGAAAAATTCATAGCTTTAGTGTCAATATAGCTATCTGAATAATTTCTACTGCATTCAAGTGGGAACATGTCTGGCTTTGTTCTCACACTAATGCCAACAATTCCTGACGTCACCCACGTGGTCTCTGGGCAGGTGTGGCTTTTTATTCCCGATGATTTTGACCCATCGGGAAAAAAAGCCAGGCACTTTCTAGACCTATAGTGAGCAGTTTTCTTGGATTTTTGGGATTATTACTATGTTAAAAATAATCAGCAAATTCAAGTTTTACAGAGCAATACCGTTTGTAGGTGGGTATATAGTCCCGGAAATGAGCAACTTTTGGGCTAATATGTCACGCCAGTCGTTCTGACCGCTACACGCCGCATTTCATCCTTAAACTGGCACATTTGGCCCAAAAGAGCATTACAAATTCATTGGAAAACACTATTTTGTAGCTAGCCTTCGTTTTAGCAAGTTTTTAAAAAATTTGTATGTTTACGTTATTATAGGGGGGCGCGATAGCTTCCGGACAAGTTAGGTCCGTTTGTTTTTTTTCCGTGTAAGTCACGCTTGGGGAAGCCGTTTTAGTCGAACTCAAAAACTGAACGATCTGGGCATTTTCAGCCGGTGAAGTTTGGTTTTTCTGAGAGTAGTATTTGTGTTAACGTATCTTTGGGACAATTTTCCGCTGCCCGGCCCGGTCGGCCACCTGTGCGGCCGGCCAAAGGTGGCCTGACCGCTAAGATGGCCAAAAAAGGCCAATTTTGTGTCACGGCTACAGGGCCTAGGGAACAAGCTAGAGAGACGCGGCTTGTTGCATAAGGAACTTTGGGATAGGTAGCGTGTCATAACCGAGGCGATTTTCGATATCTGGCCAGGATCGTTCAGGCGGCCAGCCCAAAGTTGGTCCGGCCAAATGACCATTTTGGAAAAATTTCACAAAGCACTCTTTATTGCTACAGTCCCGAGAAATCATTAATACATGAAAATAATCCGTAGGGGTTGCCATTCTTCAAACTACAAGAATTTTCCCATAATTCCAAAGAATGAGTTCTGCACGTCCAAAAGTCTGAAAAAATGGCGGTTTTTCCCGATTAACTATATATATCTGAAAGAGCGTCCAAAACTACTACAACCCTGGAGGGTGTATGATTGTAGTTCCCGCTGCTGCCTCTCAGGGCATTTTTTGAAAATTGAAAATTTTGGAATTTTTGGTCCAAACATGGGGGTCCGACAGGGTCAACTTTGGTGGGTCACCCTGAACTACTGGAGAGACCTAGCCCAAAACGGATTTCAATTTCACCGAGGGTATGTTTCGAACGTCGAACGATGGTGTGTGCAATTTGGCTCTAGTGCCTGTGGTGCGACCTGGGGATGAGCTAGACTCGGCGGAACAAAACCTATATATATATATATATATATATATATATATATATATATATATATATATATATATATATATATATATATAATGTGCGAAAAAACCCAAATTTCAAAATGTATGTTTTTCTAACCTCCATTAGCACCAAAGGAACAATTCATGCATTTCTTAGCTCAATAGGGACTCGTGATCAATTTGGTATAGATTTTACCTAGGTTCAACCTTCCATGTGTGGTCCAGGTGGCCAGAATCTGGCATTGTGCCATTTAAGCCTAATTTTTTTAATTTCGTCAAAAAATCGCTCCAATTTTTACTGAAATAGGTCGGTTCGGTTTTTCTTTAAATGCAATAAATTTTCGTTTTCTCTGTGATAGGATGCTTAAGGGGGGGGGGGGCAACGAACGGTTTTGCCCAACTTCTTCAGAGAGACCTACCTTTTGGCATATGATTAGCTAACATGTCAAGATTAAATAGTCCGTAGTGGGCATTATTATATCTAACACACATCGATTCTGGCACTACGCCAAAGTCGAAATTTTGGTGCGAAAAGTGGGTTTTTTGAAAAAGCTTTTCTGAATTCTGGTGGATTAACGGTTTGACTAATTCTGAAACTTTTTGCCACAAATGTTAACTGTTACTAGTGCTAAATATTAAAAGTGTTCCGGCTTTCGAGCGTTGCTTCCTTCTTCAGCTATAACAGCTCAAATTTTGAAATTTGACAAAAAGTTGCGATGTGACCGTGCGCCGTTTTCGATCTAATAAAATTGACAGCCCCTAGCTTACCCCAGCTTTTTACCAAATATTAGGCTCTAATAGGGGCAAACTGTCTGTGAGTTTCGAGAGTTTTGGTTTTCTGGTTTGTGTGCTAGCAAACTTTTTGTTAAGAAATAACCCTTATTTTTAGGCCTGAAAAGCTAGCTAAGCTCAGTAAAAATGGGGTCAAAAAATTTTTTGTCTTCGATTTTGCCGAAAAGGTCCTTATAGGGGTTATTTGGCCTGCTAAATTCGAATATGAAATCCGTTTTTCGATATGACGCTTTCTTCGTTCAGTATGCGCTTACAACTGTCTTAGATCTTTTTGGAGCGATCGCCATCCATACTTTGAGAAATCAATCTAGCATTTCTAGACATTGGAGCGAGGTTTAGTGACCTAGCTATCGGCACATCCTGGTACACTCACTGGCCTGTAATGCGCAAGGTTTCAGCCGATTTTGCCACAGTACTTGGGAGTAATTGACTCACATCTTCGAAATGGCACCAAATAACAGCGACAATATCGATAATGTAATCTAGCACTGCGAACGCAGGGATTAACGAAGTCACGTCATTTTTACATAAGTTAAGACAGATACTTGGAGTATTAATTGGAGCAAAGTTGGGCTCCTTTGATAAACTACAGCTCATTAGACGTTAGTTAACCTCCACCCGTATAGACCTACAACACCCAATTTTTCGCACTTTGATTGTATCGCACAGGAAAGTGTGCACTGATCTAAGGATTATTTTACACGAAATCAAAGCGCTATATGTCAGTACTATTTCTGGAAAATTTGGGTACCGTACCTGGGTTTACTTTAGGCGAAAAAAGTGGGGGGGAGCCCCCCCCACTAGTGGGGGGGGAGGTCGAAAAGTGGGGGGGGGAAATAAAATGGGCAAAAAATGCCAAAAATACCGTATAAAAAGCCTGTTTTCTACATATACTGCTATAACTAAGCTTAAAAGTGCTCAAAAATTGTGTTTTAGCACCAAAAAAGACGATTTTTGACAAAAAAATTCCGGCGAAGCCGGAAAATTTTTGAAAATTTTGACCAAAAATCCTAAAAATTTGGCATTTTCTGGGCACCCTATAGTGAGTGGGGGGGAAGCCCAAAAAAGTGGGGGGGAGGTGCTCGAGTGGGGGGACCCAAAAAGTGGGGGGGCGCCCCCCCGCCCCCCCCCCCCCCCCCAGTAAAATAAACCCAGCCGTACCTTGCGCATAGCGATCAGGGCGAGGCAAAGTTTGTGTACGTGTCATGTCGAGGTTTGGACCGACAACACCAACTTCTGATGGCTCCACAGGACGCTACGCTGCATGGAATTCTTTCAAACTTTAAACTATTTTACACTAAACCTAATACTATTATATGGCAAAAGACTAGCTAACTTTTCCAACATCGAACTTTTAGTGAAATTCGTAGCCCCCCTGCAGAAAAAACTGCAGAAATTAAGCCAATTTCCAAAATTTGTCTATGCTGTTTACGTATATAGTCAAGCGGGAAAATAACTCACCCGCCAATTGCGGGAAGAACCCACCGCCAGTCTGAGCTTCCGGTATATTATGTAGGGGCGCGATAGCCTGGAGGCCATGTTGGCCTGGTGCCAGCTAATTAGAGGTCCGGGAGGGGTAAAAGGTTACCATCGTAAACAACTCGAGTAGTACCACAAGTAGTAGTACCACCATACTTTTAGTTCGAATTCGAAACTTCGAAATTTTGCACTAGGCGATAGTACCGTGCGTTTTTTTCTCGGTGAATAACGCTTATTGGATATGCATTTTACGGCTAAGTGTTGGAACGATGTGGGCATTTTGGCACCATAGTACTATTATATGTTGGTAAGACAAGACAGGATCCCCCCATGCTATATATATACCTTTTTTGGTCATTTTGGCACCTGTTGGCTCTGTGCCAAGGTCCCAAAGTCGGACTTTCGCTATTTTTCGCAAAATTTGGTCACACTTTTCTAGAACTGGGGTACAAGCTGGAGAGGTCTAGTATCTTTTGTTGAAAATTACCAGTAGGGGTGCATATAGTAACGAGGGGGATTTTTTAATTTTGCTCCCTAGCTTTCAGGAGATGGGCCCAAACTTTGCATTTTTTGGCCTGTTTTGGCTAAAAGTTTGGGGTTGTGCCCATATATATATACAGTAAATCAGGGTCGCTGAAAACGATGAGCATACTGCCGATACCGCGCGAAGTGACCTCTCCTTATACATCCCACAAACAGTGGTCGGGGAGGAGATTTTAATTCAATGGTTGTACTATAATGTACATATATTTATATACATTATAGTAACTGTAATTATAATTAACTATAATGTATATTTATATAATGACTTTTCTGCTCTGCCTACTGCACTGTTTAAGCTCCTTATTATAGGGGGGCGCGAGAGCGACCCCCTATAATATGGGTGTAAAAGGCGCTGCGCGGCCCTTTGAGACTCGTTCGAGCACCGTGCCAGCTCAATACTGAACGAAACTCGGCGAAAAGTTTGGTATCGTTGGAATCTACACGACGGGTACAACACGATGCAAAAAGTTTTGGTCAAAATTTTCAACTTTGGAAATTTTCGCTTCCGGACAAGTTAGGTCCGTTTGTTTTTTTTCTGTGTAAGTCACGCTTGGAAAAATGCAATTTTGTGCAGAGGTGTTTGAAAGATGTGGACGTTTTCAGCCGGAAAGGTTTATATTTTCTGAATGCCGATGTGGTCCCATGTGCTATATTTTTCCCTGCCCGGCCCGGCATGCCACCTGTGCGGCCGGCCAAAAGTGGCCTCGCGGCGTTTTTGGCCAAAAAAGGCCAATTTTGAGTCACGGCTGCAGGGCTCAGGGAACAAGCTAGAGAGACGCGGCTTGTTGCATAAGAAACTTTGGGATGGGTAGCGTGTCATAACGTTGGCCGATGTTTTATTTAGGTCCTGGATCGTTCTGGTGGCCGGCCCAAAGTTGGTCCGGCCAAATAGCCATTTTGGAAATATAAGTCCCAACTCCACAGGAAATAGTCAAAAATAGGCCTAACTATGCTGTTTTGAGCCATCTAGTGGGGCGCATATAAGGGTTATTGGGGTCGCTGAGCACGATGAGCATAGTCGCAGCGCTGCGCGGTGCTGCTATCGTGCTGTACTATTATGCAGCAACCATAGCACGCTGTCTGTAGACTTACTGTAAACGGCTAAACATATGAAACTTCGTGAAAATTATGTCTGGAGTAAGGGGAAACTGTAGCTATGTTAGTTGGTGCACTCTCTCGCTTTCACCGTGCTGTATGTGCTGCCCCAAACACAGCACAGTCGATAACAAGTTATTCATTCGTCACTGTTATTTGAAATTCGGCATACAGATAGTTTAGGACATGACAAACTATTATAGATACGTTTCGTATACTTATTACGATGTTACTATGTGCCGTGCCGTAATGGCCGAGTGGTAAGGTGTTCGACTGAAGATCTGACGGTCCTAGGTTCGATCTCCCGCTGCCACAAGGCTTTCACAAATCCCCTTGAGCAAGGGACTAAGCACGTATCGGTTCGCCGTGGGCTCCAGCCAACCCAGCTGTCTATCCTTAACTGGTCGGTAAATGGGTACCACTGCGGTGGGAAGGTAACAGGAGTCTGTGTTCTGGCGTAATGCCTGATGAAGGGCTGGCCCCCTTTCCACAGATGTAGTCAACATTAGAGTTGTCGCTCCTGGCTTCGGGCTGTGAATCCGGAGATAAGCACCGGCACCCTATAACCTTCTGTAGGTTGGAGTTCTCTCCAGGGGTCACTTTACCCTTTACCTTACTATGTGGTTGCGCTGCACTGTAGTGCTGCAGAGGTACAGCACGGCCTATAA
Organism: Trissonchulus latispiculum; assembly: GCA_030248195.1. Lineage (NCBI taxonomy): Eukaryota > Metazoa > Nematoda > Enoplea > Enoplida > Ironidae > Trissonchulus > Trissonchulus latispiculum. The sequence continues at coordinate 9,965 of JASAND010000948.1, forward strand.
CTAACTACAGATAAGTTGCAATCGTCCAAAATTTTGCATGCAAGTAGGGCAGAGTATTTCAAATGGTGCCGTATGAGTTTCCTTCGCCGACAGTAAAGTTTGTATCTAGTTGCGCTGCAGTACAGTGCTGCTGAAGTACAGCACGGCCTATAACTAGCTACAGGTAAGTTGCAATCGTCCGAAATTTTGTATACTAGTGCGGAAGAGCATTGCAAATCGTGCCGTGTGGGCTTCCTTCACCGACAGTAAAGTTTGCATCTGGTTGCGCTGCAGTAGAGTGCTGCTGAAGTACAGCACGGCCTAGAACTAGTTACAGATAAGTTGCAATCTTCCGAAATTTTGCACACAAGTGCGGCAGAGCATTGCAAATCGTGCCGTATGAGCTTCCTTCACCGACAGTAAAGTTTGCATCTGGTTGCGCTGCAGTAGAGTGCTGCTGAAGTACAGCACGGCCTAGAACTAGTTACAGATAAGTTGCAATCGTCTGAAATTTTGCATACAGTGCGGCAGAGCATTGCAAATCGTGCTGTATGAGTTTCCTTCACCGACAGTAAAGTTTGGATCTGGTTGTGCTGCAGTAGAGTGCTATATGCTATATACAGTAACTAAAACTATTGCAGCCATGGGTATACTGTATGTTGGATCACTAGCGTAGCCAGAAAAAAATTTCGGGGGGGAATGCAAAAGTTTTCCGGGGGGTCTGGGGGCGGAGCCCCCCAGAAGCTGAGAAATTTTTCTATTTCGTGACCTTCGTGGAATTTTTACAGAGCATTCTTTGAAATTACAATAATATTTAAGGCGCAGTGCGTGTTCATGCTCCCAAATGATGCAGAAGCTGGTCAAACTACACTAAATAGGGTAATTTGTGCTCATTTTTTAGTGCAAAACACGTATTATAAATGGTATAACACACATATTTCGCGCCGAAGGCGCGAAAATTTTTTGAAAAAGAGGCGTTTACATACGTGGCAGGAAAAAATTTCTGGGGGGCAACACCATTTCGGGGGGGGGAATTCCCCTCATTCCTCCCCCCCCTGGCTACGCGCCTGTGTTGGATTTCTGTCAAAAGAGAAAAGGGAAGAAATTGGAACTTTTCAAGCTTCTTTGTTCTGTACTTTCGGTTGACAATTAATGATTGGGGAAATTTTTAAAGTTTCTTTCACACAGCTTTAACGTTTTTGCTTTTTACTGAGAACCTTAAAAATGAAATAGGACAAGAATAAAAATGCTCCGATGGAGCATCCATCGGAGCATTTTATTCTTGTCCTATTTCATTTTTTAAGGTTCCCAGTAAAAAGCAAAAACCGTCAAAGCTGTGTGAAAGAAACTTTAAAAATTTCCCCAATCATTAATTGTCAACCGAAAGTACAGAACAAAGAAACACGAAAAGTTCCAATTTCTTCCCTTTCTCTTTTGACAGAAATCCAACACAGGCGCGTAGCCAGGGGGGGAGGAAAGAAATTCCCCCCCGAATTGGTGTTGCCCCCCCCCCGAATTTTCCTACCACGTCTTTAAACCCCCTCTCTTTCAAAAAAATTTTCGCGCCTTCGGCGCGAAATATGTATGTTTACCATTTATAATACGTGTTTTGCACTAAAAAATGACCATCAATTTACCCTAGTTAGTGTAGTTTGACCAACTTCTGCATCATTTGGGAGCATGATCACGCACTGCGTCTTAAATATTATTGTAATTTGGTAGAGTACTCTGTAAAAATTCCGCAGGTCACGAAATAGAAAAATTTCTCAGTTTCTAGGGCTCCGCCCCCAGACCCCCCGGAAAACTTTTGCATTCCCCCCGAAATTTTTTTCTGGCTACGCTAGTGATCCAACATACAGTATACTTATGGCTGCAGTAGTTTTAGTTACTGTATATAGCATATAGCACTCTACTGCAGCACAACCAAATCCAAACTTTACTGTCGGTGAAGGAAACTCATACAGCACGATTTGCAATGCTCTGCCGCACTGTATGCAAAATTTCAGACGATTGCAACTTATCTGTAACTAGTTCTAGGCCGTGCTGTACTTCAGCGGCACTCTACTGCAGCGCAACCAGATCCAAACTGTACTGTCGGTGAAGGAAGCTTCATACGGCACGGTTTGCAGTGCTCTACCGCACTTGATGCAAAATTTCGGAAGATTGCAACTTATCTGCTAACTTGGAGTTTTAGGCCGACTTGCTGTACTTCAGCGACACTCTACTGCAGCGCAACCAGATGCAAAACTTTACAATCGGTGAAGGAAGCCGCACACGGCACGATTTGCAATGTCTCTTCCGCACTAGTATACAAAATTTCGGACTGATTACAACTTACCTGTAGCTAGTTACCAGGCCGTGCTGTACTTCAGCAGCGCTGCTACTGCAGCCCTGTAAGATGCAGACGCTGATGGGAAAACCGCTACAGTACCATTTTGAAATACTCTGCCCTACTTACATGCCAAAATTTTGGACATTACATCATGAAGTTGAATATAGACCGTGCTGTGCCTCTCGCTTGCAGCACTAACCACATGGTAAGGTAAGGGAGTAGAAACAACACTGGAGAACTCCAACCTACGAGAAGGTGCAGTGCCGAGATAACCTCTCCGAGTTCACAGCCCGAAGCCAAGAACGACAACTGTCTGTGGAGAGGGGCCAGCCAGGCATTGCACTGGGGCCCCACAGGCTCCTGTTGCCTTCCCACCGCAGTACCCGCCGGCCAGTTAAGGATAGACAGCAGTTGCGCACGACGACCCGATACTGTAGTCCCTTGCTCGGATTTGTGAAAGCTGCTGTGGCGGCGGACGTCCTAGGACCGTCAGATCTGGTCGGGCACACACCCCCCCCCCCCCCCCCCCCCCGGCCGGGCGGGGGGGGGGGGGGGGGGGGGGGGGGGGGGGGGGGGGGGGGGGGGTGGGGGGGGGGGGGGGGGGGGGGTATGTATTTCAAATAATGCTTGTTATCGACTGATATGTTTGGAGCAGCACATTTTGATGAAAGCGAGGAAATTAACAACGCCACAATTTCCCCTTACTCCAGACATAATTTTCACGAGACCGTATGTTTAGCCGCAGCTGAATACGAGACAACGTGCTGTAATTGCTGCATATGGAATTTTTTGGCACGATAGCAGCTTTGCGAAGACTATGCTCATCGTCAACTAAACGTAGAAATTGTATGAATAGGCCTATTTTTGACTATTTCCCGTGAGTTGGGAAAAATGGCTATTTGGCGGACCAACTGGGCCGAGCTTCAAAAACTAAATAAAACATCGTGTGACGCATCCCAGAGATGTATACGGTAGGCCGCGTCCTCTACGAGCCTGCGGCCGTGACTCAAAATTGGCCTTTTTATTGCAAAAATTTCGCAATTTTGCAGGTAATCTTGCTCGGAAGGAAAAATACTCTTCACGTGGAGACCACATCGGCATTCGGAAAATATAAACCTTTCCGGCGAAAACGTCACATCTTTGCTTGCCTCTGCACAAAATTGCATTTTTTCAAGCGTAGATGCCCACGAAAAAAACTGCTTAGTTGCCGGAAAATTTCCAAGTTGAAAATTTTGACCAAAACACTCGTGTTGAGCCCGTCGTCCAGATTCCAACGTGCAAACTTTTTTTCGCCGAGTTTTCGTGCACATTCGAACAAAGCCGCGCGCGCCCGTAATATAGGGGTGCTCTCGCTACTGTAATGGAGCTTAAACAGTGCATTGAAACTGGAAACTCAGAAAATCATTATAAATATACATTATGATTTAATTATAATTATAATGTATATAAATATATGTACGATATAGTAACCATTGAGGTCTCCTCTGACGATTTGTGGGATGTATAAGGAGAGGTCACTGTACTGTGTATGTCAGCTGCATCGTTTTCAACGACTGATTTACTGTATATATATATGGGCACAACCCCAAACTTTGTAAAACGGAGAAGCTAGGGGCTCTCCCTCGTTGCCTATGCACCCCTACTGGTGTTTTCAACAAAAAGATGCAAACCCAGCTGTAGGATTCTAGAAAAGTGTGACCAAATTTTTGCGAAAAATTAGCGAAAAGTCAACTTTGGGACGAGCACAGAGCCAACGAATTTAATGACCAAAAAAAGGCTAACTGCTGCGCACTAACTTTGTCGGATCCTGCTGTCTTGCAACATATAATAGTACTATGGTGCCAAAATGCCCGTAAAATGCATATCCAATAGGCGTTACATTTTCCGAGAAAAAAAAATTATATCTTACAGTACAAAATTTCGAGTTTTCAAATTCGAGCTTTAAAGTATGTGGTACTGCTTGTGGTACTACTCGAGTTACGATGGTAACACATTTTCGGATTTTCCTGAATACGAGAACTGGCAAAACTTCCAGTATCGTACTGTAATATACCGGAAGCGCGTGGATTCTTCCCGCAATTGGCGGGTGGATTATTTTCCCGCTTGATTGTATACGTAGGCAGCATGAACAAATTTTGAGTGGCAAATTCCTGCGAGTTTTTTTCGGCGAGAAATTTTGAAATTTCACTAAAGTTCGTGTTGAGTCTTTTGCCGACGTATTAGGTTTAGTGTAAAATAGTTTAAAAGTTTGGAAAATTGCCGAAAATGCAGCGTAGTCCTGTGGAAACCATCGGAAGTTGGTGTTGTCGGTCCAAATATTGCATTACCCCAAACTGCCTCGCCTGATCGCCAACGAATTTTGGCTGGAGTTGTACACGGGTGCGCCCCCGGCAATTTCCCGCTCGGCCTCCCCACTTTTGGGCTTCCCCACTTCCTGCCAGAATTGCCCGAAAATGCCGGAAATTTCCGGTTTTGGTGAAATTTTCCGAAATTTTCCGGCTTCGCCGAATTTTTTGTCAAAAATAAGACTGGTGCTAAAATACAATTTTTAATTTTAAGCTGAATTATAACGGTATATGTAGAGAACGGAAAACTTTTTTATACGGTATTTTTGGCATTTTTTGCCCATTTTATTTCCCCCCTTTCGACCTCCCCCCACTGTGGGGGGCTCCCCACTTTTTCGCCTAAAAATAAACCATTTTTTTGTACCCAAATTTTCCAGAAATAGTACTGACATATAACTTTGATTTCGTGTAAAATAATCCTTAGATCAGTGCACACTTTCCTGTGCGATTACAATCCAAAGTGCGAAAAATTGGGTGATTGTGCAGGTGGAGTAACTAACGTGCAAACTGTAGTTTAACAGCCAATTCTTCCCGAAATTGTGTCTTAACTTTTGTAAAAATATTTGACTTCCTGCGTTCGCAGTGTACTGTTCCATTATCGATATTGTCGCTGTTATTTGGTGCCATTTCGAAAGATGTGAGTCAATACTATTGGCAAAATCGGCTCTTGCGCATTACAGGCCAGTAATTCAGAGATGTGCCGATAGCCAAGGTCACTAAACCTCGCCAATGTGAGAAATGCTAGATTGATTTCTCAAAGTATGGACGTCGCTCCAAAAGAGATCTAAGACAGTTGTAAGCGCATACTGAATTTGAAAACGTCACATCAGGCAGTTTCACTATTCGAATTTTAGCAATTTGGCGGGAATTTTCGAAATTTTAAAATCAGTAAGAACGACCCCATTTTGCTGAGCTTAGCTAGCTTCAGGCAAGTTACTGTAACAAAAAGTTTGCTGCTACAAACCAGAAAACCAAAACTCTCAGTACAGCAAGTTTGCTATTAAGAACCAATATTTATTAAAGCTGGGGTAAACTAGGGGCTGTCAATTTTATTAGATCGAAAACGGCGCACATTCTGGATCAAATTTCAAAATTTGAGCTGTTATAGCTGAAGAGGAGCAACGCTCGAAAACCGGAGCACACCTGTTGCTAGTAACAGTTAACGACTGTGGCAAAAAGTTGAGACAAACCGACAATCCACCAGAAGAAAAGCTTCCAGAAAAACCACTTTTTGCTGCAAAAACTGCGACACGGCGTGCAGAATCGATGTGTGTGTTAGATATAATAATGCCCACTACGAGACTATTTAATCTTGACATGTTAGCTAATCATATGCCAAAATTTAGGTCTCTCTGAAAATTGGAGCCAAAAACCGTTGGAACATCCTATCTAGAAAATATTGCGACCAAAACCAATACGACCTATTTCAGTAAAAAATTGGAGCGATTTTTTGACGGAATTAAAAATTGGGCACAATGTACTGTAACCGCACATGGAAATTGTTTCAAATCTATACCCAGAATTGATCGGGGAAATTTCTGTGAGAAATGCATGAATTGTTCCTTTGGTGCTAATGGAGGTTAGGAAAACATACATTTTGAAATTTGGGTTTTTTCGCACATTATATATATATATATATATATATATATATATATATATATATATATATATATGTATGTATTTATACATAAAGGTTTTGTTCCGCCAGCCGCTAAACCAAATTGCACACCCATCGTGACGTTTTGCCAATACCTCGAATTTTGAAATCTTGTCGTCTTTCCAGTTCGGGGTGACCTTTTGAGTTGAACTTGTCGAGATCCCCATTGTTGAGACCCGAAATCCAAAATTTTGGAATTCAATTTTGGAAAACGTAATACTGTAGCTTCGTCATACCTCGAAATTGTAGTAGTTTTGGACGCTCTTTCAGATATATAGTTGTCGGAGAGAACCGCCATTTTTCAGACTTTTGGACGTGCAAGACTGGAATTATGGGAAAATTCTTGTAGTTTGAAGAATAACGGATTATTTTCATGTATTACTGTAACTAATAAAAGTTAACTTTTGTAATTTTCAAATGATGCGGCGAGACAAGGCAGGCTGGCCACGTCCTGGCCTTGTGATCGCCTCATTGTGCCTGCCTCCCAAAGTTCCTTATGCAACAAGCCGCGTCTCGCTTGTTCCACAGACTGCAACATGACTACAAAATTGGCCTTTTGGCCATCTTGGCGGTCAGACACCTTTGGCCGGCCACGTGGCCGACCAGCGCGTGAAATTGTCCCAGAATACGTTGGCACAAAATACTACTCTCGAAAAACTCACCATTTGAAAAATGCCCAGATCGTTGAATAAAACTGTCCCAAGCGAACTTTTTGGAAGACGGATTTCGGAAATGCAACAACGTAGGCATACAAAATTTTTAAAAACTAGCTAAAACGAAGACTAACTACAAAATAGTGTTTTCCAATGTGCTCTTTTGGGCCAAATGTGCCGGTTTAAGGATGAAATACGTGGAGTCAAGCGACTGGCGTGACATGGTGCTCAACTTTCCGGAATATATACCACTACCTGAAACGGTATTGCTCTGTAAAACTTTGCTGATTATTTTTAACATAGTAATAATCCCAGAAATCCAAGCCCCAACACCACTATAGGTCTAAAAATGCCTGGCTTTTTTTCCCGATGGGTCAAAATAAATCGAGAATAAAGCCACACCTGCCGAAACCACGTGGGTGGCATTGTTGGCATTAGTGTGAGTGAAATATGTTCCCCTTTGAAATTAGAGTAGAAATTATTCGAGATAACACTAAATATGAATTTTTAAAAAATTACAGTTTTTCCCGCCGTCTCGGGAACAAAGTTTTCAAAAAATCGACCTACTGTTGACTATAGAGGAGAGCCAGAAAGCAAAATCGATGAAACTAGTCGTCATTCACGCGCCAAATGTTGCACAGCTACTTGCCCACGAAATTGTTGTATTTTCCCGAAATTTTGACGTGGCTGTTGACCACGTTTGATTTTTTTTTATCAGAATCCGATATACAGCTCATATCACTGGCGGATCCCGCTAGCGAAAAGGGGGGGGGCGAGAAAGGTTTTTTTTTTTTTTTTTTGCAAGATCGGAATGTAAACAAGTTGAAGAAATTTTTTGTTTCTTTTTTTCCTTCGATCTTCAAGATTTTTAATTCTTTCATTCTGGAGAACTGAGAAAATTTTAACAAATTCCTGACATTTTTAGGCAAAAATGAAAATTTTGTAAGAAAAATCGAACTTATATTAAGCTTTCCTCCTTCATTAACTAAATATGCAGTTAAAAAGCAGAAAATTTTTTGCTTTTTTTGCCCTTTTTCCTCTTTCTCTCCTAATTTTTCCTACCTTCGACTTACCGTAACGAAACGGGGGGCGAATTTGTTTCCGCCCCTGGCTCATATGGGCGTTCGCACTGACAGTGGAGAAACATTCACATCTCCGACTGGAGCCCCCGACTCCCAGAGCGATGGGTGTATAACGGAGATCTGTGGTGGCCGCCCAAGTAGCTGGGGAAATTCCCTGGGGACCTTATGAGCCGCCCTACGAGGTGACCCCATCACTAAATTTGCCGGAAATTGCCCAGAAATTGCCAAATTTTACCATTTTATATACGTATATACTCTAAATTTTCATTATTTTAGCCTAAAACCACTTAACAAGAAATAAAAATGCTCTAAAAGAGCAAAGAAAGGAATATGAGTCAACATGGAACATGTAAAATGCTAAATATTGTCGGTTGTAAATTGAGAACAAGACAAGCATGTAAAATGCTAATATGAGTCTTAATTGTGAGGTTGGAAAGTGCAGAAGACAAGTTTGTACACGCACCAATATGAGTGCAAGCGCAAACCAGACTCGTATTGGCATTATTAGTATTCTGAAGGCAAGTGGTTACCAAATATCGGTTATATATCACTTTCGTAATGGCAGCAAGACGAGACAGGGTAGTTTTAGGATGGATGACAGGATGCTACACAGGTTACGCACGTATATACATTATATATGTCTGAAAGATTAACATCAGATTTAACTTTGAGTCTCTGAATACACGAGTTATACAAACGCCTACTAAAAATGTATATATTGTATGCAAAAATATATATCCGTCCGTCGGCGCATTGTTGACTAACAGCGGTTTAACCGTTTCCTAAGGGGAAAAGTTGACAATGTTGGCCATGGTTGAGATACGTATCCATGTGACGTCAATAACGCTACTTATTCGTCTTAACTCCTGCGTAGAAATACAAGAAATAAAAATACTTCTACCTCCTGGAGCATGAAAAAAATAATATGGGTGATGGTTAGGTTGCAAAATCGAAGTGAGGACTAGTCTTTAAAATGCTTAATATGGGGCTAGGTTCAAAAATAGAAGAGGACTAGGTTGTGAGCGAATTAATATTGGCACAGCTTCGCCGAACAACCCATATTCGCGGTTTATAAATGTATGTCAGTATGCATATCCATCCACGCTACGTTTAGTTTATAGTTAGTCAAACGTTTTCTTCGAGAAAAGTTTTATACTAACCAGTGCGTTTTATTCATTTATACGGAAAATGTATATTTCAAGAATAATCTTAGGACTCCGACCTTGTATTTCCTCTTTCTTGAACCAATGGCTTTAGCCTCATGTCCTTAGATATCTTCTCGTTGCTTGCCGCAGTTCAACCCGACCAAGGTAATTATTTACGCACATATGTATTCCTAGCTACGTAGTCAACAGAGTACGTACAATGCAAACAACTGTATTCAATGAGTAAGTACGTATTCAACTAGCAAGAAATTTCTTATTACTGACTGAAATTGATAGCTCTGTATGGGACAAAAGGCTAAGACGAAGCGTGAAATCCCGCGAATATGGGTTGTTCGGCGAAGCTGTGCCCATATTAATTCGCTCACAACCTAGTCCTCTTCTATTTTTGAACCTAGCCCCATATTAAGCATTTTAAAGACTAGTCCTCACTTGATTTTGCAACCTAACCATCACCCATATTACTTTTTCATGCTCCAGAGGAGCATTTTTATTTCTTGTCCTTCTGTCATTTTAAAGGATCACTTTCCAGCAATGCGGTAATGGCTACAACGAGCTTGAACAGTGCCGTAGGTAGAGCAGAAAACTGATTATATATATAAATATATAGTACAACTGAATTCTCACCTCCGCCCCAAGCTTCGGCCGCTGCAACCTGTGTTTGTGGGTAGTACAAAGGATAAAAAAACTTTTTCGCCTCCCCAAAGAGTTCGACAGTATGCCCATCGTGTTCAGCGACACGGATTTACTATATGGATACCACCATATGGCCGAAAAACGGTGTTTTAGGCGGTTTGACCAGTGGTCAGTCGGCCCCATAGACCATAGTGACCACTGGTCACTTCCCTCGATTTCGGCAATATGCCATTGAAACGAGCGTAGTCGATTTACTATATATGCCCCCGACCAAAACGCCGAAAAACGCAGTTTTAGGCCTTTTGACCAGTACTAAATTGGCCCCATAGGCTGTAGTGACCGAGTGGTCACTTCCGTCGGTTTCGGCGATATGCCCATTGAAACGAGCGCAGTCGATTTACTATATATGCCCCGAACAAAACGCCGAAAAACGCAGTTTTAGGCCGTTGACCAGTGGTCAATAGGCCCCGTGAGCTGTAGTGACCAGTGGTCACTTCCGTCGGTTTCGGCGATATGCCCATTAAAGAGCAAAGAGCGTAGTCGATTTACTATATATGCTCCCGACCAAAACGCCGAAAAACGCAGTTTTAGGCCGTTTGACCAGTGGTCAATAGGGCTCCTAGGCCGTAGTGACCGAGTGGTCACTTCCGTCGATTTCGGCAATATGCCCACTGAAACGAGCGTAGTCGATTTACTATATATCTCCTCCGTCAAAAGACGTCAAAAACGCTGTTTTAGGCCGTTTGACCAGTGAGTCCAATAGGGCTCCTAGGCCGTAGTGACCAGTGGTCACTTCCGTCGGTTTCAACAATATGCCCATTGAAACGAGCGTAGTCGATTTACTATATATGCAATGCCCCCCGACCAAAAGGGCGAAAAACGCAGTTTTAGGCCGTTTGACCAGTGGTCAATAGGCCCCATAGGCTATAGTGACCAGTGGTCACTTTCCCGTCGGTTTCGGCGATATGCCCATTGAAACGAGCGTAGTCGATTTACTATATGTGCCCCCGACCAAAACGCCGAAAAACGCTGTTTAGACTGGAGTTTTCCCAACATTGACCCTGGGCGAGGAACCACGGGAGCCATGCTGACCAGTGGTCACTTCGGGCGGTATCGGCAGTATGCTCATCGTTTTCAGCGACCCTGATTTACTAACCATATCCCCGAAACACCCCAAGGCCGAAAAACGCCATTTTTAGTGACTTTTAGGGCATTTCTAGTAAAAGTGGGACTTGAAAACTTTTCGCCCAAACAGGCCAAAAAATGCAAAGTTTGGGCCCATCTCCTGAAAGCTAGGGAGCAAAATTAAAAAATCCCCCTCGTTACTTTCTGCACCCCTACTGGTAGTTTTCAACGAAAAAACTAGACCTCTTCAACTTCTACCCAGTTCTAGAAAAGTGTGACCAAAATTTGCGAAAAATAGCGAAAGTCCGACTTTGGGACCTTGGCACAGAGCCAAAATTGGCCAGGTGCCAAAATGACCAAAAAGGTAGCATGGGGGGATCCCTGTCCCAACATATAATAGTAGTATGGTGCCAAAATGCCCACATCGTTCCAACACTTCGCCGTAAAATGCGTTTCCAAT
>JASAND010000949.1:0-44759 GCA_030248195.1 Trissonchulus latispiculum
AATGGCAGATTGATGAGCAGCGTGAGACTGCCAAAACGATCCAACTGGCTGCAATTTAGCTAAAGTCGAATAACCATCAAAGGAACCAGAGCTGGAACCATGCAAAGAGCTTGTCGGCAAAAATTCGGACGACATGTCTTAATCAAGCTGCAATCAGAAAAAATTAAAATCAAAAAATTCTTCAACTTCTGGGGCCTCCGCCCCCCAGACCCCCCGTTTTGCACATTATCTTTGTTGCCCTCACTAGCGTAGATACGGGAGGGGGGGCCGCCCTCCCCGAAATAATGGCTTTGCCTCCCTGAAAAAATTAATTTAAGAAATTTAAAAATAATGGCTGGGGGAAGGGGTTCCCCCCCCCCCCCAATTACACCTATGGTAAGCCCTCCAGCCATTTTTACAAATACCACCCCAAAAATTTTTGGGGTCCCCGGCCCCCATCGGGCGGGGGGTAGTCGCGCCGAAGGCGCGAAAAATTGGCCAAAACTGGGTATTTTTAGGGTAAATTCTGCAAACTTTTTCAAAAAAGGTCCAAATTTTGGGCTTGAAGTGTTTATTGTTGCGAGAAAAACCAACCAAGTACCCCCCAAACCCCCCCCCCCCAGAATTCGGTCCTCAGAAATACCAAAAAATGGATAAAAAATGCAAAATTTTTGGTAATTTGTCCCTTTGTCCTTCAAAATAAGGCCTGTTTTAACGTTCTAGGCGTTTTTGCACCTTTTTAAAGCGATTTTAAGTCAAAATTGTAGAAAACTTCTAAAAAAATGACCACTTTTGGCCAAATTTAGCTAACTTTTTGGGTCCAAAAATCGCTGGAGGGGTTCGCGCGTGCTCTAAACTTGGGGTACGGTATGTAAAAAATCTGGGGGGGGGGGGAGTAAAATTGATCAGAAATTCTGGGGGGATACCCCCCCAAAGGAAACTATGGAGAGGACCGCCCAGCTCAAATCCCCGTTACACCTATGGATATATATAGTTGTTTTCCAATTTAGCAAGTGAAGTGAACTAACCTTTCCATACACAATATTAATTTTCATGTAAAAATATTTTGTTCCTGGAGAAAGTTTATTTTTACCTTTACCAGTTTACCCCCCCCCCGGAAAAATTTTTCAGCGGGCCCATCCCCTTTTCAAAATCCTGGATCCGCCACTGATGATGGGGTTTGCATTCAAAATTTCGAAGGTGGGGTCGGGACTCGGGACTTGTCCATTTGTGGGGAGGGGTCGCCACTCATGGGTGTATGTAATTAAGGGAGTACGGGGGGCATTTTTGGGATCCCCCGCCCCCCCATGGATGTAGGGGTGGGCTGTGGCTGGTGGAAGTGGGGGTTTGAAAATAGGTAGGGTGGTCGGAGGGGTAAGAAAAATTTTCGTGGGGGGGGGGGTCGGTCGGCAAAAATAGGTTTTTCGTTAAAAACTGAAAAATTTTCTCATTTTCAGCAATTTTTAGCGATTTCTCAGGTAATTAAGCGAATTTTACCAATTTTTTGCTACTGTTTGAGTTGGGTTGGTAATTTTGTGACTAATTTCGAATTTTTGGCTAAAAACTATCAAAAATTTAGGTAGGGGTTTAAAAATTTTTAGGGGGTTGGGGTCGGCCGAAGGCCGATTTGGGTTGGCAAAGGGTTGGCGGAGGGGCTGGCAAACATTTTTCGGGGGAGGGTCGGCGACATAGGTGTAACGGGGATTTGTGATGGGGGGGCCCTCCCCCCCCGGAATTTTGGGGGGGCCCTTTTTAGACCCCCCCAAACCCCCCCCCACGACCATAGTTTCCTTTGGGGGGGGGGTTGAAAAAATTTTTGACCAAATTTATAGCCATGGGGTGAAAAAAAACCCACCCCCTTTTTGGGGGGAAAAACCCACCCGCCTCCTGGGTCATGGGTTGGAGATATGTGCTCCAAAACATAACAGCAGGAAGCGCGACTCTTTCTAACCTATGTATGCAAAGATCAAGTCATTTGGTTCACTCCTGCTCATAGGTGAACCAGGCTACAGTTTGCCCCCTGTGAGACCCCCCCCACGGAGAGGCCAGACCCCCCTCCCCCCTACCCGACCTCAACTACTCCCCCCCCCAAGCCGAGCTCAAACCATAGGTGTAACGGGGATTTGGGTTGGGGGGGGGGCCCCCTCCCCCGGAATTTTGGGGGGGGGGCCTTTTTAGACCCCCCCAAACCCCCCCCACGACCCCCCCCCCAAACCTCCCCCAAAAAAATTTTTCTATTTTTATGCCAAAAATCGCATTTTCAGCCATTGCTACTACCGAAAAACATGAAATCATTAAGTAATTTTAACATTAGACAGTGTGTTTAAAGTCGAAAACTTGATTGCCAACATGTTTCTGAGTCCAGAATAAGGTCAATATTGAGTCTAGAAGTCCATAAAACCGTTATAAACGTGTATTCCTCGCGATAATAAACACGTTAAGCCAAAAATTTGGACTTTTTTAAAAAATTTTGCCAAATTTACCCTAAAAATGCCCCATTTTTGGCCCAATTTTCGCGCCTTCGGCGCGACTACCCCCCCCCCCCCCCCCTGGGGGGGGGGGGGGGGCGGGGGGCCCCCAAAAATTAAAGGGGGGGTTTTAAAAAAAGTGTGGGGGGGGTTACCCCCCCCAATTACACCTATGGCTCAAACTCCAATCCCCCCCCCTAAAATTGGGTCCAAACCAGGTAAAAATGCAAAATTTTTGATACATTTTTTGCAATTTCTAAAAATTTTTGAAAAAAATTCGAAAAAATGGCTATAAATCACATATAAAGAGCTAAAGATGGTTATTTATAGCAATTAAAAGGTAATATACGCAATTATAAACCACAATCTGGGCTAATTTAGGCATATTTTAGCACAAATTTGTCAATTTTCAAGCCCTATTTTCGCATACGAAAACTATCGACAGAAGCTTTTGAGTGTGTTTTATGTACTGTACATCGAAAAAGGAGCATTTTTAGCCAAAAAAACTTGGGTACAGTAGGGTTGGTTTTTTCCGGAAAAAAAAAGATTGCCGGAAAAAACCTTTTTTCCGGTTTTTTCCATTTTTTTCCATTTTTTCCCTTTTTTTCCGATCACTCCAAAATTACACAATGTGCTAAAAGTTGCATTATTTCATGTTTTTGCATGCACAGAAGCAGTTTTCACGATATTTAGTAGTCCCACAGGCATAGGTGTGTTAGGGGGGGGGGGGGGGGGGACCCCTCCCCCAAAATGGAGGGGTCGCCGACCCCCCCCCCTAAAATTTTTTCCAACCTCTCCCCCCAAATAGATTTTTTCAGACTCAGACCCCTCCCCCTAAAAATTTTCAAACCCCTAAGTAAATTTTTGAAAATTTTTAACTAAAAATTCGAAATTTTTCCAAAAAAATTCCAAAAATTTGCGAAAAATTGCTAGAATTCGTTTAATTAAGCTAAAAATCGTTAAAAATAGCTGTAAATTGAGAAAATTTTTCATTTTTTTAACGAAAAACCGACTTTTTTCGAAATTTTTCTCCGACCCCCCCCCTAGAAAATTTTTCTTACCCCTCCCCCAAATCGACTTTTTCTCGACCCCCCCTCCCCTTTTTTTGCCAAACCCCCACCCTACTTTTTTCTGAACCCCCACCCCCACTTTTTTCGCCAGCCACACCTATGCCCACAGGGTAATGCAATTACACAAGCGCTTAGAAAGGTTCCAGTATTGATTATTGGAACCAAATATTTTCAGAGGGTGACGCTGTAAAGCAAAGGACAGGTGACTTCTGTATCCGTTGGCGGCTCTACTAGACCTAGTTTGTGGTTTTCCAGGTAACGCGCTTCGTAAAGTAAAGAATTCCAGATATTTTAACGGTTTTGGTTGAACACTCTGCTGGGAATTATTAACTCTACCTGAGTTACGCAATCATTTTCACATTCCAAGGGAAAAAAGTTAAATCCCAAAAGTAGCTCAAATTCCTGAATATCGTATTCTCACCTCATTAAACACTGTTTTTGATAGTTAGTTTCTTAATGTTCTGAGGCCATAAATTAACTTTCAGGACATGTCCCGAATATTTTTCCATTTTTTTCCGATGGGTCGAAAAAACCCAAATACAATTTCGTCAGATTTAACATACCCCCACCTACTATGGCCTACGGAAAAGTTTGTAAATAGCGTGAAATTGCTGGAAAAGCTCATAAAACATGTTATTTCATTGTAAAAATCGTCAAAATAACGTTAGGAATATTTTTCCATTTTTTTCCACCCCATCGGAAAAAAATGGAAAAAAAACGGAAAAAACCTTTTTTTCCAGTCCTTTTTTTTCCGCGCCCATCCCTGGGGTACAGTTTAGGGGGGGTCCCCCTCCCCCAAATTTCGGATTTTGGTGGGGTCCCCCCAGCCAAATTTGGACCTTCTACTTCCCCCCCCAACACAAACAGGTGGTACACCTATGCTCCTGCTCATTTTATGACATTTTGAAAATGACAACTACTTTTTGGTTCAACCATCCAAAAATTTACCAAAAGTTTGGACTGATGTAACTTTTGACTGGGTTGGGTTAGAAAAGTTTTGCAAATATCTGCAATGATGGCAACTCTTCCTCTTTGCACACAGCTAAAATTAGGCCGATCCGCTGTACCGTTAGTCTGGCACATTGCAAAACGTGGAGGGGGAAAACCCACTTTGGGGGGAAAAACCCACCCAAATTTTTTTGAAAAATTTTTTAACAACTCAACACGGAAACAATTAGAGCACGGTACTATCGAGCACGCTGCGTCATCCTATGCGGTCAGATTCGGACAATTTTGCTTACCTGGCTAGCTAGGGGCTAAAAACCTTAAAAGTGCCATTTCGCTGCTGGAGGACCCAATACAGGTACAATTGTGGATTTTATCAGCCAATTCTACGTAAAAAACCATTCTCTACACGATAGAATAAGTTTTATCAAATTACATCATTTTTAGCATTTTTCAAAAATTGCCCTATGTTTATTTGTTAAACTTTATGAAACCTGGCCAGTTGATGCAGCATTTTCAACGGCACCTGAGATCTCAAAAAAAGCTACTTAGCTCGGGTTTTTTGGTTCATACTAACTAAAAAAGGGTTGAATTTTACACTGGAAGTGTCAGAATTGCGATAGAACAATTTTTAAGACCTGTGAGGGGTGGGTTTATTTTCCCCCATTTGGGTTTTTCCCCCCATTGGGTTTTTCCCCCCGCTACTTTTTGCATTATATATACCGCTCTAACGGCACAACCTAGAGAAGTGCAAATAGGCTGCAAAGAAAGTTCTAAGTACGCCAAGTACGATGGTATATAAAGTTCTCAGATAGCCCTTATAATAAAAAAGTTCCAGCCAAAATCCGAAAATGTGGGTTTTCCCCCCATGGCTATACCCCCCCCCCCAGATTTTTTGAGTTACCTACCCTACCCTCCCCCAACTTTTGGCTACCCCCACCCAACGATTTTTGGACCCAAAAGGTTAGCTAAATTTGGTCTAAAAATGGTCATTTTTTTGAAACATTTTTCTAAAATTTTGACCTAAAATCGCTTTAAAACGGTGCAAAAACACCTAAAACGTTAAGAACAAGCCTTATTTTGACGAAAAAAGGGCTGCTAAATTACAGAAGATTTTGCATTTTGGCCATTTTTCGAAATTTCGGCACTAGTCACCCTGAGGGGGGAAAAATCACTGGGCACCCATCTTTTCTAAAAATGTGTCCCCCATCGTCACAAGCCCCCAATCTCGATCTCTAGCCCCCAAAAGATATTATTTGTCGCCCCTTTTCTAAAAATAAGACACTAAGAGGGTACCTCGTCAGGTTAAAGTGAGTATAACTTCTTATAGACGCATTTTTATGCGTTCCGTTTTGGGCCCCCCTATCCCCCACCCCCGGGGGGGATCAATTTTTCACGCTCTTTCTTTCTAGCTATGTATCGCTCTATAATATTATGATATGCGATCAGCAGAAGTCCATTTTTAAAAAACTTTAGTTTCGTTTCACAGCATCGTAACACACAGCATTACTACGCCAACTGATGCTCCCGTCAACTAAGAAACGACCCATAGGAAACACGAACAACAGCTCACTATAAAAACACCTGCAAATTGCCCTAAGCATGTGGCAGTCGGACAAAAATAAAGAAAACAAGTGAATCTTTCAGAAAACCCCTGCCTTACACTAGGCCTTAAATAAGAACACAAATAATGCTTTCAGAAAAGCCCTGGCTTAGGCTTAGGCTTAGGCTTAGGCTTAGGCTTAGATAAAGCATATAACTAAACAGAAGCCAATTACACAGTGTAAGAACTACTATGTGTTACAGGAAATAATGCCAGGACGTGGACGTCCACGAAATTTGCGTTTCACTATTGTTAATCAAAACGAAATACTAACGAATAACGACATTATTGCTTTAAATCCGACTTTATTTGGCCTCGGACAGATACTGACTAATTATAATGCCTGCATTGAGCTCTGCGCAAAATGGAAACTTATTGCAAACCAAAGGACATGTCCAAGATGCAATCATCCAATGCATCTTTCACCGCGAACCGAAGACAAACGATCAGACAAATACTTATGGAACTGTTCGACTGAATCTATTTGCAGAAAACGACTTTCAATACGAACTGATTCATTTTTTGCAAACAGCTTACTGACTCTACAGCAGATTATAATTAGAGTTGTTCGGGGGCTGGACTTCGGGCCGGCCCCCGGGGGGCCGGCCCCCAACCGGCCCAGCCCCCTTCTTAAAATTGGGGGCCAGCCCGTGGCCCAGCCCCCAATTTTGGGGGCCGGCCCCCACAACGGCCCCGGGGGCCGTCCGCAACGACGGCCCCCGGAACGGCCCCCGGCCCCCAAACCATTCTAAGCTTGACATTTCTGCATAAACGATTTGCTACTTCCACCAGTACACATACCTGATGTGTCTGCACGCCTTCTTGCGCTTTACTCCAACGCATAACAACGATGTATACACAAAGTTTTCTCAATGTTTCTGCAACCTTTTCTATAAGTATGGTCTTGAACGCATGGCTGAAGTCTACAGCCTAAGCTTGCTGTCGTGCCGTCATCTCTAGCTGAGCTGAGTCGAGTAAAGGACAATCACATGGGAAACAAACATGGTTTAGTCGCGGAAGTTGCTTCGTCTTAGTCAGCCTTTGCCAACTGCAGGTTAACGACTTGGTTCAGTTTTGCGATCGCATTGAATTTTTGTTTAACCTGTCTGTAATGGCAAGAACATTATCCGAGTTGCTTGTTTGTAATGCTTCATTTTTGTTAGTAATTAGACGGTTTTCTTAGGATAGAAAATAAAAACAATGTCTGTAGTTGTTCTTCCTAAGAAAGCACACATTCACTGAGCCGGGGGCCGACTGGGGGCCGTCCATTCGGACGGCCGCGGGGGCCGGGTGGGGGCCGGGCCCCCGGGGCTGGCCCCCAAAATAGTGGCCCAGCCCCCGGCCCAGCCCCCAAAATTCGGGGGGCCGGGGGCCGGCCCAGCCCCCTTTTTAACGAATCGAGGACAACTCTAATTATAATCATTACAGTATGCTGGACATGGAACCTGCCACACGAAGTGTGCATGCGTGAGGCAGATATTAGTCATAAAGCAGCATCAACATGGTACAACTTCATGAGAGACATCCCTGTACGATTTGACATGCTGCACTGGCACGGTGCCAGAATCGGTGGTCCGGGAAAAATTGTTGAAATTGATGAAAGCTATTTCTTTAAACGCAAATACAACGTCGGCCATGCAGCGGGAGCTCATCACTGGGTCCTAGGAATGATAGAACGAGACACTAAACTTTGCCTGATATTCCCCGTACGCAACAGAAACATTGCCACGCTCATTCCCTGCATCCAGCGCCATGTGAAGCCGGGAACAACAATAATGACCGACGCATACGGAACATACGTACATGGATTCTCAGCTTACATTCCACAGCCAAGTCCTACCGTCACAGATACGTAGTTCATGCCGAACATTTCGTCGATCCAGCAAATCCCGAAATCCACACACAAACAATTGAAAGTTTATGGGGTTCCCTAAAACATTGGCTGCGCACACAAAGAGGAACAACACAAACGATGTTCAGGAGAAAACTACTCGAGTTTATGTGGAGACGACGTTTCCCTAACCATACGTACGGACATCTGATATCACAAATCAATGAAGCCTATCCGATCTAAGGTAATACTCATACTTTCGTCTACTGCATGCACAATATAGTAGTTGTTCGACTCGTCTCGTCGTCCTGAGCAGAGAAATATCAACTTTATTGCATAAAAATACGTTTCTGATTTCCCCCCCCCCCAAGGTGACTTGATCCGAAATTTCGGAGGTCCGAATTCTGGGGTGGGGTTGGGAGGGTTACCCCCTTCACATTTCGGAGGTCGGCCAAGATTTCCCCCCCCCCAGACCCAAAGTTCCAGGGAAACTATGCCCACGACCCCCCCCCCCCAAAATTTTTCTATTTTTATGTCAAAAATCGCATTTTCAGCCATTGCTAATGCCAAGCAACATTCAACCATGAAGTAATTTTGACATTAGACAGGGGTTTTAAACTCGAAAACTTGATTGCCAACATGTTTCTAAGTCTAAAATAAGGTCAATATTGAGCCAGAAACTAGAAAGTCCATAAAACCGTTAAAAACATGTATTTCTCGCAATAATAAACACTTTAAGCCCAAAATTCGGACATTTTTGAAAAATTTTGCAGAATTTACCCTAAAAATACCCAATTTTGGCCAATTTTTATCGCCGTCGGCGCGACTACCCCCCCCCCCCCCCGAGGGGGGGGGCCAAAAATATTTGGGGGGCTTTGTAAAAATGGCTGGGGGGGGTTGCCCCCCCCCCCAATTAAACCTATGGTCGGCGACATTATCCTAAATTAGGATTGTAATAATCAACTAAAAGACGGTAACTGGCAACTCTGGTACAGTAACTGAACACTGTACTGAACTGTATTTGTATCTGTTTTTGCACAGCTTGTAGTGAAGAACGAGAAAGTGTTCTCACACCATCCCTACGACGTTGGGAAGTGTTCAGTGTTCCAAGCCACTATTAGTACAGGAACCGCATCACCGTTATATTCCTCTCCATATAGGCTGCCAGTTCATCTGCGAGAGACACTCCTGGAGGAACTCAGAGATGCTGAAGCACGGGTTCATCCACCCTTCACAGAGTCCCTGGGCATCCCCCATGCTTTATGTCCCAAAGTCAAATGGAAAATGGCGGTTGTGTGTATACTTCAGGCGGATCAATCAAGTCTCACAACCTGATATCTACCCGCTTCCGAGGATTGATGACATTTTAGCTGCCTTGCGAGGAACTAATTACTTCAGTACACTTGACCTGAATAGAGGATTCAACCAGATTGAATTAGACGAAGCCTCTAGGGCCAAGGCTGCATTTAACACCTTTCACGGTCAGTTTTAGAACAACGTTTTGCCATTCGGGCTGAAGTCTGCCCCTGGAAACTTCCAGAGATGTATGGAACGCGTCCTGGGAGATGTACAGTGGAAGAAATGTATCATCTATATTGATGATATCCTGATCTTCTCAAAAGACTTCAGTGAACACTTGGAAATTATGCAGGAGATATTCGACCGGTTGATTGCGGCCGATTTGAAACTGAATACAGAGAAGTGCTCATTTCTGCAGACGCAAGTCAAATATTTGGGACACACGATCTCCGCTAAGGGCGTAGAGCCTTGGGCTGATAGAATCAAGTCAATTCAAGAATTTGCCCAACCGAAGTGTGTCAATGACGTGGAAAGTTTTCTCGGCATGTGTGCCTATTATGCCAAATTCATCAAAGGACTTGCCTCTCTGGCTAGCCCTCTGTATCAGCTGAAAAAGAAGGAACATAAGTTCAAGTGGCAGGCGATCCACCAAAAGGCGTTTGAGACGCTGAAACAAGCCTTACAGGAAGCTCCTGTGTTGGCACACCCGGACATAGACCGTCCCTTTGTATTGCATACAGATGCCTCTGATCTTGGCCTCGGCGCCGTACTGTCGCAAGATCAAGAAGATGGGAAGGAACATCCAGTTGCCTATGCCGCAAGATCTCTAAAGAAACACGAAAAGAATTATAGCACGCATGACAAAGAAGGCTTAGCTATAAAATTCGGAATTCAACATTTTAGGCATTTCCTGTATGGAGGACCCCGGTTTTTAGTAGTGACGGACCACTCAGTCTTGCGGTGGTTAATGACAGCACCACCTCAGAACTCACGGTTGGCTCGGTGGAGAGTCGAACTCAGTGAATATACGTTCGATATCAAACACCGCCCGGGAAAAGACAATAGTAACGCTGATGGGCTGTCCAGGAATCCGCTGTTCAGAGATATTGCGGGGCCAAAACCCAATCCTCCACTGAATGTACGGGTTATCACTCCACCCATTGAAGCAGAGGTTGCTGACGGACTGATTGGGGCGATCAACTGTTTGGTCGCCTGTCACCCCGTCCCGGGCAGACATGTCATGATGGTCCGTACTAGACTTGCGCTTAAGTCTAAAAAACAGCACAGCATAGACGAATTATCTGAACAAACGAGATCCGTTGATCTCAAGGCACTCGATGAGGCGGATGCGGAGGAAGCGCTGAAGACATTGCATGTTCCGAAGAGTGCCCAGCTGGCATCACAAGTAGGCAATGAACAGGAGCTAAAAGATCTTGACCTACGGAGCACCTCTCAGGCCGGGAAATCGCTGGCGGTTCAAGATGTCGAAGCAGAGCCAAGGCATGTAGACTCTAACTCTACGAACTCGCAAAATAATGACGACCCAGCAGCAAGTCCGCCTGTAGAGTCAGGGGAACCAAACCAAAATGGCCTGAATCACCATACTCCAGAATCTATATCATCAGGATCTTGGGATGCCGACTTCTTCGCATCCAAGCCCCAGGAAGATGCGGATCAACCAGGGGCTCCACTAGACCCCCAGGAGGCAGATCGAGAAGACGTACCAATAGAAGGGCCCCTGTATCTCACCAATACTATTTGGGATCGTTTGATAGAACAACAAGAAAACGATATCTTCTTCGCGGCCATTAAGAGATACTTGATTCATGACATATTGCCGACTGATTTTACTAAAGCGGTAAAGATCGCTGCAGCCGCCGTTGAATTCATCATTGATGATGACGTTTTATATCGGTTATCCAAAAATCGAGAGGAAACTAATAGGCAGTTAGCAGTGCCTATTCCTCTGCGAAAGCATGTACTCTTGGCCGCTCATGACAGCCCATTTGCGGGACATCTTGGAATTGCACGAACACATACCCGAATTCAGAGGAATTATTGGTGGCCCTCCTTATGGGCATCAATTCGAGATTGGGTTAATTCGTGCAGAATATGTATGGCTCATAAGGTCCCTCATCGGAGAAAGAATGCCCACTTACACACAATCCCTCCCACTGAACCGTTCGATCGGATTCATGTAGATATCATGGATATGAGGAAGCCGTCGATTCATGGTCATAGATATGTCATTTCGTTTATTGATGCCTTTTCCAAGTACGTGGTAGCAGTTCCAGTAAGGGTTGCAACGGCGCTAGTAACCGCATAGAACATATCCTGCTTTTTGTTTTTGTTGAACATATCCTGCTCAAGTTTGGAGCACCAAGGAAGTTGGTAAGTGATCAGGGCGTGCAGTTTGTCTCAGCACTTGACAAGGCCATTTGCAAACTGGCAGATGTTCGGAAGGTTGAGACAACTAAGTATAACCCTAGCAGCAATGGGCAAATCGAACGTTGGCATCGCACATTGAAGCACATGTTGCGAACAACGGTACAGGAGCATATAGATTGGGACCGAATGATCCCTTACTGTACGTTTGCCTATAACACAAGCGTACATGCGTCTACGGCTGAAACGCCGTTCTACCTGGCTCATGGTTGGGATCCAACCTTACCCAACAGTTATAAACTCATCACGCCTTCGGAATTACATCACGTGCCTGATTACGTTGCGCAAGTGTCTGAAGGTCTCAGGAAAGCTTGGAAAGATCACATACAGGCAGCTCAAATTACTCAAGAAAGAAACTACAACCGTGGTGTTCGACAGATCGCCTTCTTGCCGGGAGATCTGGTCATGGTTCAAGCACCTCAGAAATCTGGTCCTAATGTGAGTCAAAAGCTGCGGCCATTCTATGTGGGACCATACAGGATTGTGGACGTGCATCCACCTGTGGCGGATGTCAGACTAGCCAATTCACGGAAGGCGCAGATTCACAAGGTAAATTTCAGGAGAATGATACCCATTCCGGCTCCTCATGTGCTGCCACTATCTCCGGAGGATCAACTAACAGAAGAATTGGACGCCGACAGGAACTTGCTGGCAGAAGCAGACTCCGACGACGATGTTCTGTCTACCGCGCCCACACTCGGGTCCAAACCTGAAAGGAAGTCCCGCACATCCAGGAGAAGATCCCCTTCACCTGACATCAGGAAGCCTATAGATCAGTTCAGCGATGTTGAAAGGATCGATTCAGGCCCTGAAATAATTGCTGAAGCCCCGGTAGAATTGACTTGGGCGCCCATTAACAATGACTGGGTTGAGGTCCAAGCGAATCGGTTGTGGGACTCTTCCATTGCCGAAAACCCGCACTTGCATGACTGGGGTGCAGATGGCAATTGCTTCTACCGCGTCCTAGCAGCCGCCATTTATGGAAATGACTATCGGCATCCTACAGTTCGCCAGTTGATGCGAGATTATTATGATCATCACCCTAGAATACAGGAGGCCATACAGCGGTTAGAGGCCCCGAAGAAATACAACCCGGATACGATCTCTACACCTCGAACATATGCCACGGAAACTTTATATATATTTTTAGCGGCAGCCATGCTGAACACGCGAATTATGACCTACATAAACCCGCGCAACAACCATTGGGCCTGGACGGCTTACACACCTGGTTTTCTGGGCTCCGAAGAGGATGCGGACCCCCGAACCATCTACATTTGGCATGTGAACAGAAATCACTATATGTTGGTCCTAGATATTGAGAAAAGACCCTTGAAGCCTTTTCACCTGACTAATCCAGAGATCATCCGATCGTGGTCATTGGCTGTCCGCCCTGTCCAGTCACAGCCTATACCGAGGGTAGCTCCGCTGGACGACGCGGTGGTACATTGTCCTCCAGCTCATTCACAGGAAACTTCGGAACCGCGGCATGGGAGACCGTCTCGGTACGCCGCAAGACAAGCGCGAGAAAATATTCGCACGTGGTCATCCGCCTTACGACCTGGCCATTCGTACCAGAGGCCATCGGGGCCAAATTAATTGGCGTTTATACTACGATAGGAATGGGGGGGGACTCAATGCAAGTTCCTACCCCGGGAACGAACGGTTGAGGAGAAAAAGTTTTATTAGGTATTCATAATATGAGAGTTCATTTGTAAGGATTTCGGTCTTAAAAGCAATACGACGTGCAATCAAAAATGAGTATCTCCAAATTAATACATACATATATAAATCTAATATTAATTAAACATTTCGTTAACAAAGGTATCCTCAACTTCGTTCCCAATTTGATAACAAGGAAAATCACAAAAAAGTATAAAATGTTAGACAATATATTATAAAAAGAAACATTTTTGTTGAAAAAGTAGATAACAGTATGTGCACTGGAAAAGAAAGTATTTTGAAGTTACAAAGAAACTGTTGGAACTAGTTAGAATTGGATGTAAATAGTGAAGGAGAATCCGTAAAGGGTGTATAAAGGAACTAGGCGTGTTATATTTAGCTAAGGTACTTGGTTATCTATCAAATGTCTGTTAACTATTGTAAGCCAGAGTTGCCAAGGGAGATATACTCCCTCCGTTCCACCCACCATGACCACATGTATGATATAAATGTTATAATTGTAATATATTATTTATAACTGAATTGTTCTCTTTTAAGCATGCATTGTAGAGAAGGTGAGAGAAGGTGAGAGTGGCTTTAATATGTCTATAAATGTTGTACAATAGTATCTATGCTGTACCTTGTACTGTTAACGGAACCTCCTAGACTTGTATTGACAATGTTATTGTGCTTATATATAATTGTAAATTGTGTGCTTTGCAGTGAAATCCTAAAGTTCTGTAAATGAATGGGGTGTTTCTATGACGAAATGGAAGCGATTTTCCATCAGACAAGGAAACGATTTTCCACCAAAAAATATGAGTTATAAACATTTTTGTTTATAGAAATGATTATTACAGGTTACTAATTGCACCTTCCCCTACTGCTATGGAAGTACGGATCAGAGAAAGAAATTACGGAGTCGATACTCTGTAAATACGGAGCCACAACGCCACAATGAATGAGAATAGCTACTGAGTCGGTACTCTATAGCACACAATTAGCAGTCCTTGAGTCGGTACTCTAATGACGCTAACGCAAAATAGTGGCTGAAACGGACAGAAACCTAATGATATTGATAATTTACGCCATGTCACCATTTCAGGAACCCTAAAGATGTCAAATCAACGGAATACAGATTCAAGTCCCAGGAGTTATTCCCCCCTCATGGAGGCAGCCAACAACCCTGCCTTCAGAAATCCCATGACATTGCCGGGACTCAGAGTCCCAATTCCTATCCTGGCCGGGAGGCCACTCCGACCTCGTGCTCCAGTCCCTACCGTCCCCTTTGTGGAATTCCGGCCATGTACGATGGGCCCCCGGAGGCAAACTGTGGACGTCTGCCCTCAATGCGGAGTCCACTTTGCCGCCCCAGGCGAACAGAAAGCGGCAACCCAGTGTCCGGTTACTGTTCCTCATACCGTGGGAAAGTACACTACTGTTACGGACCTTAATGAACACCCGCATCACACCCCGGCATTGTATAACGCCGAACGCATTCTGAATATGACGTCGGCTGGTGAAGCCTATCCGGCCTCAATGATGCACCCAGGGTTCCAGGCTAAATCCGATGAGGCTGGTTTACGCCTCCGACTTACTGCCATACAGTATGATAACTGTATAAAGCCGACTCCGGGGATGACACCAGATGACCAAGTCCAGTCTGCCTTTCGCTATTTTTTAAAGCGACTTCATCTCACGGGTTTCGCACGGGCTGATAAAGCCCTTTTTATCGTCGCTTTGGAAGAGATGCGTCAGGACATCATCCAAATTATAAACGATCCTAATTTCCGAGTTGAGGTCCCCCTGTTCCCGGAGCCTCCCTTCGGGCCGGAGCCCCCCTACCCAACCCTACGAAATCCAGGGAACGCCTGCCGAGAAACGCCCTCCTCGCCAGCACCTTCCACCCCCCAGTCGGAAAACATATCCTTTTCTGTCGGGGAGGATCGGAGTGATGGTGAAGAAGAGGAGGATTTTGAGGAGGCAGAAGCAGAACGTCAGCCGCGGATGATTCGAGAAATCCGTACCCGGATCCACAACCCCCGGATACCTTCGAACGTCGATTCGGTAGTGCACGCCAACGCACCAGAATGGGTGAAGGAATATGCAAATGTTATCGTCACCCAAATCAAAGAAGATCGCCTGCCTGCCGATCGCCAGCCAGCAGTTGGTGCGGAAATCTGCGTTGAGGGATACGGCCAGCCTGCATCTGAGGAGAGTGACCCGGATCTGGACCCATTCCCTCCTGTGGGACTTCTCGAGGTCCCCCTGCTTCCCAAGGAGTGGGAGGATCACGTCCCCGCCTATGTTGAGAGAGAACTAAAAGCGCTTCAAAGCTGCCTCGATCAAGAGATCATCCCGGTCTTAGAATATTGGCGCCAAATTGGGGAGTTGCGCATTCTCTGCCGGCAAAGTGCCATTGCCTCCATCAAAGAACAGCAGGCAGAAAACCTCTGCACCTGCCCGGAATGCCTTCCTCTGACTCCAGAGGAGAGGATGGAAAACTATCTCTGCCGTTTGCTAGACCTCCCTGAACCCCATGATCACCCTGACATTCTTGAGGGCCCACCTCCCCACCGGTGCAATTAGTATGTAAATTTTGTATAGTGTTAACTTATGAGAAAACTACAAAAAACTATATTGTCAAAAAATCAAAAAATGTTATATGAAAAAAGCCAAAAATATTGATTTGTTATCGTGCGAATTGTGACGTTTATGATGTGTTGTATAGTTTTTGATATTGTATAGTTGTGTATTGCAAGGTCCAAGAACCAAGGAAAGGCCAAAAAGATGCTGTTTTAATCCGAAGAATGTATAGTAACTCTTGAAAGTTTGGCTTGAGGATTGTTAATATGAAAAGACATAATTACTTGATTGTAAAGGTTAACTAGGTGTATAGTCGGTGAATTGTAGTACTCTTTGCTGTAATTACTTATTTGGGTATTTGGTCGTGGCTTGGGAAGAAGGTCAGCGATTTGACCTGGGACTTAAAAGCAAGGAATTGGCAAGCTCTGTTCAGTCAAGAAGCCTTAAGAAATGGGGAACATGACCAAAACTAGTGTAATAGCGAGTCAGACAAGTGTTGTATTATTGATTATTTGTTGTTTGTAGTATTACTAAGCGGCGATTACGTAAGATTTTTCCACTGTGTATAGGCTTATTAATTTTGTAAATTCTGGTACCGTTTACCTAGATTGTTATTGTGTGTTTTGCGTACTATGCCTTATTAATGCTAATGCTTGTGACGGTTCCTAGAAGGTAGTATTTCGGGAATTTTGAGGAATTTTGGGAATTTTGCAACGTTTTGGTTTCTCCCCTTAGTCAAAAACCTAACCCTTTTACTTGTGGAGGTTCTAATGGAAAAGGCTAAATGAAACGCAAAAATGACGGAAAAGAACTCAGTCTGCTATGAATTGTGATTCTTGATCTTATTATTTGATGCCCTGAGCATGAGTAAGGTGTCTGCGAGATCTTAATGTGAACTATGAAACGTCCAAGCACTGTATGAAAATATTTGTCATTTAATTACCAGAGTTGCCAGTCAGTCTAAAACATTCGGAAACTCACAATTAGGGACATAGGTTCTAGTGTAGATAGGAAAATAAGGCTAGAAGTAGCATTTTAACCCACTCAAATGACGCAAAATGGAATGGAACGTCGGCAGAATGCAGCTTAATAAGGGTTAAGTAGGCTATCAATTAATAATGGAGGGGTCGGTACCCTTCCTGGGTCAGTAATAGGCCCTATCATTGCCTTTGTTGCATAATGGAGGAGTCGGTACTCTTCCCAGGCCACGAATAAGGCCTCTCGTTGTCAAGAAGTTCATCAAAATTCAATTGAAACAGTTTGAAATTATCAAAGGAAGTGGATACAAAGGAAGGTATTGCAAAATAACTAGTAATTTAACAGGAGATTTCGAGTTAAAACGTTTTATATTGCCAATAAGCGCAAAATATTGGAAGATGGGTTAACAAAAGGTCACAAATTGCTTGTTAATAGCGTAGGACAACGTTAATTAGTGTTAGTAAGTGTTAGCTAGGCATAATCTGCATTAATTAGGTAGTAATTAGTTAATTTGTGAAATTTTTAACAAAAATTTAAGTTAGGCTCATCTGAAAGGCAATTCTTTTCTGATTCCGAAAATCCGAACCCGGTCTTTTAATTCCCAATATTGCGAAAGATATAAGCTAAAGAAGTTTTGACTAGTTACGTTTTAATTTCTAAATATTGGCCTTGCGTGAGCTTTACAACAAGGCGTAACAATTGCGTGTGGTTACGCCCATTCATGTTTTCATTCATTGAGCCTCTGTTGGCTCTCTCCCAGCAAAGATTTGCCTCTCAGAGAAGGACTTAGTACACACTTTAGAGTGTAGTAATACGTTCGGAGGGGGCTTAACTCCTTCCCAAATAATTAAAATAAGAGGAAATCAGTTCATCTTAGGTAGTTAGGTACGTAGAGCAATAATATTTAGTTTTTATTTTGTGCAAAATTACGTAGTTTCTTGTATGCACATTTTTTGCGCAACAATTGCCCTCTTGACTCGTTTGCTGGAAACATGGAGTTCCAGTGAGGGAGAGCAATTGTCGCTAGGATTAACGGGCGGCTTCTCTTGTCTTCGACCGAAAGGTCACGCCCAATAGGAAAGAAAGGGGCTTGGAGACAAGGAAGCGCCTGAAAAATAATAAACATAAAAATTACTAAATGTTACAGTCAAATTAGCACTTAATATTCGGTTCCTCATCATCGGCCCCGAGAGGCCTGTATTTTGTACAATTTTGTTTCTTAATCCATGAAAATCAGATTTTTAAGCAGGGAATTTTCCTTTTGGTTACCTTTACGTGTTAACCAAAAAGTCTGCAAAGTTTCCCAAAATTCAGCTTGGGAAATTCATCAAAAAGGGGTCAGTTGGAGGGTTATAATTCCTTTCCCTCCTTAATCTCCCCTCCAACGGACCAGCAGCTCCGCCAGCCCGCGTCGGGCACACACTTTAAGATAGGGAGCTTCCAGAAAATTCTGGAAGCTCCACCGAAAATCAAAGGAAATCCGACAGAGGGTAAACACCAGTGAGCTGTCAGACTGCTGTCAGCTCACTGGAAATTTCAAATTTTCCAGTCAGTGTTCGTCTGAGTTTTGGCCGAGAGAGGCCGTGTTTCCTCTCTTCAGCAGTGCACTTTCCCGTTGTGCCAGCGATTTGGCCGGGAATAAAAAGTGCACTTAGGACGCGAGTTAGGGGCCTCTTCTGACCCACAGGTCAGAAGGGATGAGCTGAGCTTACACGACGAACACCACACGTTGAGGGCCACATGAGCGCACTATGCTCGGCCCGGGATCACACGAGGAACGCATTTTTACGGACTTTCAGGAGGCCTTTGGCCTATTTTTTCCTTTTTTTTGGCCTTTAGGCCACAATTTAATTAGTAAACTTCAACCAAGCCTCGGCCTAATTGGCCTTAATTTTAGTAGGGCTTCATGCCCAATTTTTGCCTTTTTATATATGTGTACTTTTCGGGGTTTCGCAGAAGAATCTGGATTCTGAGTGGGGACCCACCCCTGAGTTGAGATAGGAGGTCCCTTGGTTACGACCTCGTGCCAGAACTGAGCTAATTTAGGGATTAGTTCTCCCCACAGCGGCAATTAGGAATTGCCGGCCGTAATTGCAAAAAATGGGCGCTATTAAAGCAAAATATACTGTCTGTAGTTGTGAATCCCAGTTTTGTCTAGGTCGGCTACCCAAATTAATAGGATTTAAAAGCCCGAATAATTTTTAACTATTAATTACCAGGTGTTTCAGGGGGATGGCCGACTTCCCCGTAGTAAATTTAGTTAAGCAGAAGCTGTCCTTAGCGGAATATAAATGTGCGTTTATAGTTGTTTTGTAGTAATAATTGCCTGAGCAATTATTACTCGTTCTGCTTTCCGAAGTTATCAAAGTTCCAAAATTCGTAGCCTCTGTCAAACCTACAAAATTCATGAACTTCAAAATAAAAATACTAGAACAAAATGTGCATACAATAAGTAGTTAGGTTTTGTTAGGGAATAGCTAGGATTTATTATGTGTGTGTAAATTGTATAAGTAAATGTTGACATGATTGTGGTTGTGTGAATGTGACCCCCAAATTTACGTAAGCGGCTCCTTAGGTAAATTCCTCTCGAGTTGTGAGATCCCAAGAGTAGCCCTATTCCTAGAGTGTGATTTATGGACCGAAATTTGGTAGTTGTGAGCATACATTAACATAGGGTCGGGTCCTGGGGGGGGGCTTGTCCCCAAAAAATTTTGAGGGGGCTTGTACCTTGAAAAAAATTTTCAGGGGGGCCTGTACTGTACCTCAAAAAAAATTTGTAAAATTTTTTGAAAAATTAACGCTAATTTTATTAAAAATATCAATTTTTTGTCAAAACTTGCAAAAAATCTTCAATTTTCGGAAAAAATTTCAAAATTTTGCCCGATTTTCCCGAAAAATTAAACCTTTTTGCTAAAAAATTTCGGCGAAGCCGAAAATTTTTTGAAATTTTACTGTAAAAACTAATTTTTTCCGGCTGTTTTTCGTTACCCCTTGACCATTTTTTCATTAACCCTTGTCCCCGACGGCGATAGGGCTTGTACTTTGTCCGGGTTGGGGGGGGGGCTTGGACCCCCCCCCAGACCCTCCCCCAGACCCCCCCCGCGTTAACCTATGGTTGTGAGTGTGAATGAGGGCATACCATGTAAACCCCTTTGTCTGATAAGGGTCTTGGGACTGCCAGAATGAATGAGTAAATATTCAGATACTAGGCAGGAATTGGGCCAAATTGGGTAGCAATTTGGCCCCTAACCATGAATAACTAGGGTTTCATTGCGCTCAAAATTTGGCTGCTAGTTCGGCGCGAAAATGCTGTTTTTGGAGTGAATGTTGTGGAATTTTGCAAGGAAACGGTGAGCTGCTCAGTGGTTTAGAATGGGTTTGCAGCCTAGGGTCACGGGGACCCCGAATTAGGACTGTGAATCTGTTAATCTGTTGGGTTCCCGGTTATCCGTGTAGGTAGCCCTGTGATTAGGGGGCGGATGAGCCGCATTCACGGAATCCAGAACTAGCCGAAGTAAAACTATAACAGGAGCAATGCAGCCTTAAATGTTTAAATTAGGTTAGTCACAATGTTCAGTCTCTTAAGGCAAAAGAATGAACCAAACTAAGGAAAAGAAATAAACCCGTGCTGAGATTCGAACTCAGACAGCCGCAAATCACAATAGGATGAATCAAACTAAGAGTCTCTTCGCTCAGATGCTGGAATGCCTCTAGCTCAAAACTAACAGTTAACTCTGTACCACAATTCCCGCACTCTAACTTGCAGTGAGATAATACAGGCACAAACTCTGCCAGCGTGATATAAGCCAAGATCTAACTAATGTCCTAAATAAGACAGAACTGATCCCTAACTAAATCCTAAGATCCTAGCAGAATGGACCACAGAACCTATAAATTTTAGGATTTAATTTACAACAGTTATGTGCAGACGAAAAAGGGATGAAGAGTTACAGACTGTAGGTTATACAAGTAAGTAGGTACAACTTATCAAATTATTACTAACTGTGCAAAATACTACAAATTACCAGGACAATTAGAACAGAGTACACAATACAGCTAATACCAGAACAGATACAATCGCTTAATTGAACCACAAACACACAGTCAAAACACAGCTGATTATTAAGTCCTAAAGGCTCGTACCTAGTTATTTGAACCAAACCTTTGAAGAATTATACCTAGACCTATATAATGACCTAAACCTAACCAGCAGTCTGATGTACAAATTAATCCCTGAATAAACTTTAACGTGAAAACT
Source organism: Trissonchulus latispiculum (assembly GCA_030248195.1). NCBI lineage: Eukaryota > Metazoa > Nematoda > Enoplea > Enoplida > Ironidae > Trissonchulus > Trissonchulus latispiculum. The sequence goes on from JASAND010000949.1 coordinate 21,125, forward strand.
TTGACGTACTGACTTCTAGCTAGAACCTGAAACCTATAAAAATTTCGAATGAATTAATTATAGATCGCGAGTCTGGTACAGTTTCCAACACGATGATCACTATTTTCTGCTTCCTAACTAAAAGGTATCGAGGGGGGTCCGCCTATATGCTTGAAGTGTCCTATGTGCTTTTATTTTAAACGAAACAATCAATATTGCGCGGATTTCCACCCTTTCCCGGGCACTAGATATTAGTCCTGACTAGCCGCTCGGCAGATAACCAGAAGCTAATATCCTACTTCCTGCCTAAGGAAGCGGCCAGAGGTCAATTCGCACGTTTTTGAGAAGTTTGTCTGGATTCTTGATTTCCCCAAAAAGCTTTAAATCAATCGAAACAATTAACTTTAGACTGAACAGCAAAAGTGGAAAGTAGAGCAAAAATCAAGACAATACATTTTTGGAAATAGTTGATTTAGATCTGTCTTCTTGACCAAAAGTTCAGGGGTCCCAACTCCAAACCACAACCGAAAGTTTGAAGCCTTGAAGCAGGCGCTCAGTGCCGATAGGCGGCTGAAAGTTCGCTAAGGACAGCTGATGTTCGTCAAGCCGAGGGAGCAAGCCTCAACCAAGGACAGGCAACCGTGCACGGCAATAGCAGAATCAGAGTAGAACAGGGTGTCGGACAAATCACCCGAAGCAGACAGATATAGCAACTGATGAAGGGTGTCGGACAAATCACCCTGTAGCAATGAGGATCTGGTGTGCACGGTGTGCTGCCCAAGGCAGACTGTTTTTCCCTAAAATCTACTGAAAGTCGGAGAGAGTCAGTCTCCAGTGAGTAAAGCACCTTACAATCAGAGCTAGGCGGAGAGAGAGATGTGGTGATTGGTTCCGGGGGATCCTTGAAGGAGCTCACACCGGTGAGTCAGAGAAAGCAACTGATTGGGGCGAGGGAGGCAGCGGATTCCACTGGCAGGGATGATTTGGCTCCGGGGGATCCTCGAGGGAACTCACACCGGCGAGCTGGAAAGGAAGCAACTGATTTGGGGAATCCACTGGAAATCAGGCAGGCAGGTCAGCAGCACGGGCAGCAGTTCACTGGACGGCAGGCAAGGCACAGCTAATGATCCAGGAAGGCAAGGCTAGGCTTGGACTCAACCTTAATCAAATGGGTTAAAACCGTTAGGATCTTTCAGAGAAAGATCCTAACACGATATTTCCTGGGTCCAGGAATAATCCCTAAGAAGCTGAGATTGAAAGTTTGAAAAGTGCGTGATACTGTGTAAAAATTTGAGAGTGCGTTCTGTGGTTAAAATTGAAGAAAATTTTAGTTGAAAGTGAAATTTGGGGACTTTTGGGAGAGTTCCCAAAAGTCCAAGCTTCTTAGTGGATTTCCTTTCGGAAATCCACGCGACCCAGGTAATATCTGAACAGATATTACGAATCAGAATCATTTATAGACAATGAATAAAATAGCTTAATTTAAGGGACAATTCTCAGGGATATTTTTGAAAAAGGACCTCTGGGTCCTGTAAGAATCTCAGAGGCGATTCCCAGAAAAAGAGGGAAATCGCCTTTAAAAAACTGGATAGTTGAAAGAGAAAATAAGGGGGGAAGACCTAAGGTGGGACGTAAACCTAAACCCCCCTTAAATCTAAAACCCCAAAAGTTGACGAGGGGCTAGTGTTAATACACTAGCCCCATTCCGGAGTGGGGGAGAATTTGGGCATAGTAACGCCCTATAATAAAGAAAAACAGGGGGGGGGGGTGAAGGGAGAGGCCAGAAGCAGCCGTACAGTTCGGAAGACGAGGTAACACTGAAGTGCAAAACAAGTTTACCTGTCAATCACGACAATTTCGGCAATCATTCGTCTGATTGGCCGAAATTGTCCTCCGCGCAAAAAGGCGCGCACTTAAATGATTCTGATTGGATCAATGTTGTTGCAATCATAAAATAACTTTGAGCGGGCTTTAAGTGTTTACGTTAAAGGGGAAAGGGCAATTAAACTAATCCCTTTCCCCTACTGTAAGAATTAGGGAGAAAATTAAGGAAAGGTAACATCAAAACAGTCGCACTCAGGCGAGAAATTGACACTACCTCAATTTCTCGCTTAAAAGAGAAAAACAAGACGCAACACCTTATTAAAACCTGGACCAGAGGGTCCCCTTAACTAAGACTTAGTGACTGCTGATTAGGTAGGTAAATTAATTAAAACTAATAGGTACGAGCCTCTTACAGAATACAATACACAATACAAAATACAAACAACTAAATAGCTAAGACATGAATTAAAATTAAAACTTTTCTTTCAGTTCCCCTCTTTTTTCTTTTGCCTTTGAGTCTCAGCCGACCTGGACTCAAAGAGCGGAGAATTTGTACTGTTACAAAAGCAACGCATCTGTTACTCCAAATTAGCAATAAGGGAAGACATAAAAGTCTTCCCTTAAATTACAAAACCAAAACTTTGCAAAAGAGAAAAACTTCAAAAGAATTCCACACTAGCTAAGCAAAACTAGTTAAGTTCAGTGAAGGGGCAAGCCGAGCTTCCCTTTTGCTTAACCATTACAATCCACATTGATTAAACTTTAAACTTAATTAACTTAACTTTCATTAATTAATTAGCTAGAATATGGATTAACTTAATTAAATATAAACTTTAATTAAGCTTAAAATGAAGTTTAAACTATTAATAATCACAATAATTGAGGGACGAGCCGAGCTCTCCCGCTTAGGTCAGAAAATCAAGCATAACGCAAAATCGAACCACAGAAGCACCAATTAGTTTGTGCTTGTTTTGAAGAGGAAGACCTGCTGATTTTGTTTATAAAAGTTTTAACCTCATTATTGATGTTAATTAGTGTGAAACTTTTAATTAAACCACTAGGACCATCCAAGTCTGGAGGCCCACTTGAACATCAATACGTGGCTTACAAATCAGCTTGTAAAATAAAATCGAACCACAGAAGCACCAGTTATTTTGTGCTTGTTTTGAAGAGGAAGACCTGCTGATTTTGTTTATAAAAGTTTTAACCTCATTATTAGTGTTAATTAACATGCAACTTTAATTAGAAACGCTGTGACCAACCAAATCTGGGGGCCAACGTAAACTCCATTATGTGGCTTGTAAATCAGCTTATAAAATGAAAACGAACCACAGAAAGGGTAAATATTTTTAGATATTCTGAAAGAGCAAAGCTTGCTGGTTTTAATGATATAAAAATTATACTAATTAATTATGTTAATTAACGAGTATTTAAGCGAAAACCATTGATATGGTCGAAACTTGAAAGTAACTTTGCAATCACCATATGAAATTTGAAAATGGCTTGTAAAATTAAAACGAACCACAGAATAGGTTATTTTTCTTTTATAAATCGCAAGAACAGGTCTTAATCTATTCAAATATAACAAACTTTGACTGCGTTTCGGCATAGAGTGAGTGAACACTGGCCCTTTTCCTGACCATGTTGGGTTGTTTTGGCCATGATGGCAGAATCCCTTTAATTAACTTAAATTAATGAGTGGACCGTGCTCTGTACTAATCATTGGCAGTCGTTCTACACCTGCCAATCCGCCTGGGGAGCGGCACCCAACGGGCCTCTACCTAGCTGTCCCGCAACAGCATAATTAGTAAAAGTTAACTGCCAGCTCAAAACAACCCAACTTAAGGTTGAAACTTCATTACTATTAATTTTCCCAATTAATTCATGTCTTAACTATGGCAACAATCAAAGATACAAAGACAGTGGCAATCAAACACATTCATTCCATAAATTCCATTCCGTTTTCCAGCAGAATCCAAGATCAAAACTTCACAAGAAACCAGACTATTCATCACATATTTAACCTTTTTGAGTTATTTTGGAAGCCGCTTATTACTCGGATAGGTTGTTCAAAGACGTCGTTTTTTGGTCATGTCGTGTACTAAATGCGTTCATTGGTTGGCACGCCGGCCGATTTGGATTGAAATACAAATATGATGTTTTATTGAACAAATCCACAGGACAAAATGTTCATTTTTATTACAAATTCAAATCGTCAATGAGGAAATCAGCTAATTTCGAAAAATATGCATTTGCCTGCACAAAGTCTTTCACTCTCCAAGGGCTTAGTGCATCGCCGTTTACATAGTCTACAGACAGTCTTTGGAAAGCCGTGATCCAGTTATCAATCGGCAAACCGACCTTGAGGAAGACTACCTGAAAATGAAATGAAAATGAAATCACGTCGTCATGTTAACATGGAATAAATTATAAGTAAATCACTAAATTGTCTACCGAATTAATTTATGTACTGTCATATGTACACCCTCAGCTGAATTGCGTTTTTCTTCAAACGGACTCACCAAAGAGAACCTCTTTCTATAAATCCTATTATCATTTAGAATGAATAATACGTGGATCATCGATGGTTGGTGGGACTGGGAAACGAGATGGTCAAAATCGTCGATACTGAGCCTGGTGATGTGACTGCGAATGTTGCCCCTGCCTATTTCGTGACCTTGTCTGCTCCCAGCCTGTCGCTTCAAGACTGCTCTCAGCTTGTTCTGTGTTTACTACCAGCCTACTCTGGAATACTCTGACTGTGACTCTTCGCAGCTACTCCGTATCTGCTCCCATCCTGCTGTAAGCCTACCTCTACACAAGGGGTCATTGTATGTAAATGATCACAATAGCGCTTAATCACAGAGACGCGTTGATAATTCCCAAGACTCAGAAACCAGTACGGAATCTTCTGGTAGTAGTAACTCGAGTTGTGGGGATACACACGACACAGTTGAAACTGGTAAATTTTGAGAAGAACTTGTAAGACAATCCAATGAAAAGTATGAGAGAAGCATAAACAGGTTAACACCTGATTACCCCGGAAGACGGACATGGTGAGGGTGAAGCAGAAATTGAAGCATACAACGAGCAGCATTGAAGCATTGAGCAAATTGTAACAAAAATATATTTTAATATTGAATTACTAAATTTATTAAATCACCTACATAAAGTCCAATTGAGGTTGTGTTTCTAGATGTGCACGTATTGGTGTTGTTTACCGCTCTAGGTTATCATTACACGAACTCAATAATGTTTGCTGACTTAACCAAGCTATGTACTGTAGACTACGAATGCCTGTTGGTTGGCGACTTCAACTTTCTGCGTATCGATTGAAGCTCAGGTACTGCTACTAATGGCAAACCGCTAATGATTTCCTTCAGTGGGTCAGTGGAGCCGGACTATTAAATCTTGTTAGAGGACCAACTAGAGGTAATAATATCCAAGATTTAGTATTTTGTAGTGATATTACCTAGGTCATGTTGATATCTTAGGAGAACCATTTTCTAAGAGTTACTATGCAATGATAAATTTTCCTTCACTTTTGAAAACTCCAGGATCAAACCGGAACAAACTCTTTGTGCACGAAATCTTAAACTAGCCCATTGGTCGGCCACGAAGGATTTTCTTTCGTCCATAGACTGGAATGGTTTATTTCATGGAGGTACCTTAATATCTGTAGAACTTGGGAGATTTTCTCTAATATAATTGAAATTGCCATAGAAAAATTTGTTCCAAGAGCTAAAGTCGGTATTAAAAGGAATTACCGTCTGTTACTTTTTGATGTTTCCTACTAAAAAGAAGCAGTTATGGAAAAATTGTAAGACCATAAAAATAATACTGGTTTAAAAAAATTATGGTGACTAGCAAAGAAATTTTCCGAAAATTGTGAAAGCAAAATCATGAACTAGAGGAAACGTACTTCACAAGAATGACATCAAATCGCTTTTTTCATATGTAACAAACTCACGTCCAAAGGATCTCTTCGTGCTCTACAAAACGAAAACTCTGAGTCTCTGTCAGATCTGGATTATACTGAGATGTTGAATTCTCAATTCTTTGGTGTTTTGTGGTAACAATCCTGATTTTCAGTACGGTGTATCTTCAAAAAACACTCTGTAGTAGCATTTTACCTAGATTCGGAAAGAAGCTATTATATACTCTGTTTTTACAAGGAAAGAATCTCCATCATTTCCCGAAAACTATATACTTTATTAGCATTTAACCTCTTCTTGCTGTGAAGTTCTTGAACAATTAATTAAAAAACATCTAGTGCCTTTTCTTACTGAAAGAAATCTGCTTAACTTATGTTTGCATGGTTTTCGTAGTAAGTTTTCACCTTAACTAACTTACAGACATTGTATATGTAGAGTTGGAATAAAGCAAAAGACGCAGGTCTCTCAACACACTGCATTTATTTAGAGTATGCTAAGGCTTTTGATAGGGTTAGTCATAGGATATTAATGCTAAGATTGGAAAAGCATGGAATCACTCAACAGATTTACAACTGGGTACACCTTCTAACTGAACTCAGAAAGTTAAAGCCAACAACGCTGTCTCTAGCACACTTCCTTTATTGAGTGGTGTTCCAAGGAGACTGTATCGTCCTTTCTTGTTCAAGATTTACGGCCTTTAGTAATTCTTAATTCTGGTATTAGTCTTTAGTTGTCCGCAAATGAGCCATAATCAGCAATACTTCAGGTGAATCTTAACCTCGTCTGCAACTGGTCTAATATTTGAAAGCTTTGACTGTCATTTCCAAAGTGTCAGGATTTAGTACATAGTTCTGTTACAGATCATGGTGGTTCCGGCTACGCCAGGATGTTGAGGTGGTGGATAATGCAGTAGACCTTGGAATTAATCTCTCGTCCAACATGACGACATCTACGCACTGTAAACGCAATCGCCCAAAAAGCAAATAATATTTCTGTCTGTATTTTTAGATCATTTCGAAACTAGAAATAGACGTTTTCAGTCAAAATTTTCAATACTTATGTCGGTCCAATCTTAGAGTATCTTATTGATGATTATGATCATCATTATTAATGATTTTCAGGTGTTTTAAAAGCGTAGTTGTACGTGTACAAACCAGACAAAAACCAGATTTGGAGTTCATTTTAAGCTTAGTTGCACTGAATTGTTAATTCAGTGTTTTGCATCCCGGCCGGTGGCAGGCCGACAGCTAGCCGCCCGGCCTCGCCGGACGGTAGCCGGCGGCTTGCCGGCGAACGAAAGTCGTTCTTCGAAAAGATAGTTATGCTAATACAAGAATCGGAATTATAGGTCGGCCGTCTACGATACAATAGTCACACGGTATAATTAGATGATTTGCCTGATTGACTCAGTGAGCGAAGCCAAGGCTCGGACTCAAGAGATATAATGTAATCCAACCAAAGATTAGAAATACACTTACCAATTGCTCGTATTTAACACATTAAAGGAAAACGAAAACGTAACAGTTGCCGTCTGATGCCGCCATTTAGCAGGGGTTAGTTTTTCCTGCTGCGCCTCAGCGCAGCAGGTCTCTTAAATTTGCTCCACCAACGGGACTCACACACATTTTGCTTGATAAAGATACTCCTCGCCGTAACTGCGTGTAAACAATGGTATAAGACAGGGATTGCATGATTTGTGTGTGCAATCTTTTCTTTAATTCCAAAGAACTTCTTGTTCCGATTTATGTCGATATTACGCATATACGTTTGCTCGTGTATTAATGGAATCGGAAAAGACTATTCTCTGCTCTGATTGATGATCCATTGTTAAAGTTAAACTTCTTGATCTTAACAGCTCACCAGCAATTTCTTAAACACATGGAGCTTACAGAAACAAATGCTAACATGTATCTAATGCTGAGATGTTTGAACTTTATTTGGGGCATAAAAGTAAATTGGCTTGTAGGAATCTGGTGGGGCCCCCAAAATTGGAAGAGAAAATTAATCCTTTAATTGCTCTCCTGCTGAGAGGTTGGTCTGTATTAAAGAGGAGTGGAAAGGTCAGACGTAAAGGTCAATACTTTGGGGGCCCCATCAGATTCTCTAACTACAAAGTTAGTACAAATGTAAGAAATATTGAAACTTCAGTTTTGGAATTCGAGCAGTGTTCAAATTGCGTTCGAGTACTTGACAAGTTGGAAATGAACTGAAAACGCAAATATACTAAATACAAAGTTAATGTAACAGATCTAGTGTTAGGTTGCCTGGATTAACTTACTACAATTTTGTTTAATATGAAAGAGTTAAACATTCAAAGCATTATAGAGAAGCTTTAACTTTTAATTGGGAAATTATTATGCTATAGTAAAACCTTAGAACATTGCACTAACTTTTAAGTTACTGTTATAAAACTTCAATATTTTGTACTTTTGTACTAACTTTGTAGTCAGAGAATTTGATGGGGCCCCCAAAGTATTGACCTTTACGTCTGACCTCACTTCTCTTTAATATAGACCAACCTCTCAGCAGGAGAGCAATTAAAGGATTAATTTTCTCTTCCAATTTTGGGGGCCCCACCAGATTCCTACAAGCCAGTAAATTTCTTAAGTTTAGGAAAAACGTTCAGACAATGTTTTGCATGTATATTTTCTGTAGTAAGCAAGTAAGAGCTCCTTATAAAATAATTAGCTGCGCAGCAGGTTTACAATTACATAAATGTCCGGCCTGCGAAAACTAAACCTTTTGCATAAAATCTTGCATGTTGCACCTATATCATAATGCACAGGCTATCATAAGGGGGCGCTCGCATCACCGGGAGCGATTCTCCTGAGTTTGATTTCCAACGAACCTATTTCAAAATTTCAGCAGTGGTAGCTGGTGTTAAATGTTAGCAGTATATAAAATTTGAACAATCCAATGCTTGGCTTGCGTCTTATACAACAGGGATAAGCTAAAATTTTCAAAACGCGTCACTAGTTAACGGCTGAATGAAATTAGCTCAAATTGTGCACAAATGTGTAAATAAACCTAACATTTTTCGGTTTTTTGATTTACGCAGTTTTGAGTATTTTATGAATATTCGAAAACTTCGATCAAACTCTGTATATTTTACGTATATGGTGAGTAACTAACTCGTATTTTCTGACGATTTTTAAAATTTTCATTCATGTATATATAATTAGTGATGGGCACCGAATATTTTTCATATACATTTAATTTTAAAGCTGCAATCTGTTTTTTAAATATTTTACAGAAAGTTTTGAAATTTTAAATGAAATGAAATCCAAATCATTACTTTACCGTAGATTACTTTTGTCTAGAATGTAAACGGCTCTCCAAATATTTTTCTGAAGTCAGAAGTTATATATATATATATATATATATATATATATATATATATATATATATATATATATATATATATATATATATATATATATATATATATATATATATATATATATATATATATATATATATATATATATATATATATATATATATATATATATATATATATATATATATATATATACATTCGGATATCCAGGGCTCAGCACTACGTACGTAATGTACCACCTCTGAAAAATATGCCGAAAATTAAAGAAATTGCATGCCACAAGCATGATAGAATTCCCTCCCGAGCTTATGTGGACACGTATGGCGGTACAGATCTACCATAGATTGGATTCTATTGTAGCGGATTGCGGTCGAAGTCAGCCCCAAACGTACCGCCGCACTTATGGCTTGTGAGTCACTGCTTGTCAGATGAAGGAAAAGAAGACACTGGCAATTCTCGTCTGCTTGGAAGTCAACCACGGGCTGAAAAGTTGGCACTTGAAATACTGCCGCCCCGGCTTCAGTTGAAATCAACCGAGTTATGGCTTCGAAACTGCATTGCCTATATCCCGGGTCATTTCGTCAGTTATGCACGTCGCCAAGACGATCACCGGCAGCTGTTCGATGACATGAAGGCGGCCCATGCTTCGATAAATAAGAAAACCATAGTGTCCGCACCAGAGTTGGAAGTGGACAAGATTTTCAGTGTCCACGTCCACGTTTGTCCACGCAGGTCTTGTCCACGTCCGCCCGCACATGCCCGCATGTCCACGCTTTTAAATTTTGTCCACCAGTGCTGCATTTCAAAACAAATTTTCTTTTAGTAATCCAGTTTTAATTCTATATTAGAGCCAGGATTTTTAGAATTACATTATGCTTTTTAGTGTGCTCTTAAGGTGGTGGTATCCTTTTGTGCAGTGCTTTTGTGGTGCTTTTTCGAAACGCTATAACTTTCGCAATTTTGGGAGTTGGAAAGAGCTTTATACATCGTTTTAAAGCTTATAATCTGTATATTAACATGGGCTTACGAAACTAGCAAAATTGGCAAGAAAATAGCAAAATATTTCCGACATGCTAACATCTGACAGACTGAATATGGACCAAAACTTTTTGAACATCGATTTCTCAAAACTGTAGAATCGGCCAAAATTTCTTCTTGTGTTATGATATGAAGGACATGTGGGCCGAGGGACATTTTTTTGGATTTGGCTCAACAAGCCTCAATACTCCAGAAAATCCGACAAATGTGCGATGACACGAAATTTCGCAACTTCTATTCAGTTTTCTCACAACTGGAGTTGTTTTAGCTCAAACCAAGAAAAATGTCCCTCCGCAATAGGGCGAATTTTCATTTAACCAAAAATCACGCGAATCCATTGGGTAGTTTTTGAGAAATCAATGTTCAAAACAAAATAGTCGCAATTTTGCCAAAATGGTTTTTCGGCGAATTCTCTAGCTTAAAGCAACGAACTCCAGCGAATAGGTATTGATAAAATGCGCAATTGGACGGTGTATCGATTGAGTATAAATAAGTCGAAATTGTCTGTAAGATTTGGAAGTAATTTTGAAAAAACTGATTTCTTCAAACATGGCCATTTTTTGACCCAAAAATTGGTTTTTGGCTTATACTGCCTTAACCATTAGAGGTAGCTCAAAAGTTGTAAAAGCAAAAATGTTCATTTTGGTGTCCTCTTTGCAGCCATAACAACCAATCTGGTGTAGCTATCATGTATTGAGAGAATAAGGGCAAAAACCAAAACTTTCTTATCTATACACCTAAAAATCCAGGACTGGTCCCAGAATGTTAAAGAGCACGAAAAAAGTGTATTTGGAAAGTTTCATCAACTTTCATCAAGAATTAAAGGTAGTAGGGTCGAATTTACACAAAGCGATACCAGCACCTTAAGCTGGTGTGTTCTCTGGAAATTTACTTTGCAGTATAGACACGTTTTTACGAGTTTTTGTAGCATTTAAAACCATATGTAGTACATTGTTTTCGTCTGTTCCGGAGAAACAACATGTATGGCTTTTCTCTTCGCACACAATGATATTTCATTCAAATTACTTAAATTAAAGTCTTCCGAAAATGCCCAATGGCGGGAGATCTGTGGAGTGGGACCTTCCAGACTTTGAGAATTTTCAAAAATTCCGAAAAATCAGTCAGAAAACATTTACTTTTCCAAAGTAAGAAGACATTATATACACTCAAAATTGGTAAAGATAAACATGTATATACATTAGAAGCCAAAACACATGTCTAAATTTACGAGTATATATATATATATATATATATATATATATATATATATATATATATATATATATATATATATATATAATATATATATATATATATATATATGTAAAATTCCCCCTAAGCGAGGACGCCCAAATAACGCGTTCCACCGCGGCAGCGCCTAGGCTTACCGAGAGCGTGTTAGGCTTACCGAGAGCGTGCTTTTACACGTCTAAGCCTAAGCCATTTTTTTAGCATAAGCTCAGTCTAATTAATTAAGCTAATTAGGAGTTAAAAAATTATTTTTTACCTCGCATAGGCATTACTATCCGAGATCACTATCCGAGGAAACCTCGGATAGGCAGTCCCACGTGCATTTCCCATGTTAACTATCCGAGGATGCTTATCCGAGGATACCTCGGATAGGCACGCCCACGTGCATACGCAATGTTGAACATATATCTCGCATAGGCAATAATATATCCATATATATATATATATATATATATATATATATATATATCTAATGGAATTTAAAAATGTAATGCTTAATGATTTCTCTAAGAAAGGCTGGTATTGGCAACGCTGAGTCGAAATCAAGCAGAAGTAAAATACACATGCATGTCATTGCGCCTAGGAATTTCGAAATTTACACAATATAAAATGCTTTATTGACCGGATTGAATCGGCCGTCTGTATTGGTTTTAAATGGTTGTCTGTGTTTAATCTAAAGATTGATTGTTGGGGCCTAGGGCGGATGCTTAAGGTGGAAGAGCTTTTTGGAAGAACAAGACAATTGTGCGAGAATTCTAACATAATGCTAATCTTTTTGAAACATCAACTGAAAAATCCTTTTAGAAAAGATGAAAAGATGAAGCTGTCAAAAACGTTAAACGTTGGGCGAAAGATTCGGAGAAGGCAGAAAATTGTGAATTTATTCAAGAAGCTGCAGAATTTTAGCAATGTTTCTGTAGCGTAGAAGAACTAAAAACTAGAAGAAGAGTTTATACTGCCTTGAGTTGCCATCACATACTGCGTACTACGACTACTACTGCCACACCTTGGTGATCTTATGAATTGTTAGCTTATGCTTAATTAAAGCGCTTGCATTGGAACATCTTGAGCTGATGCACTATAAACGACTGAAGAGGCACTGTATTTGGTGCATCGGCGGAGAACGGCAGCCGGCCAGGTGTCATTATTCCTTTTCCCTTCTTGGTGGCTACTGGTCCCATTCATTAATGTCTATTACCGTTTTCCTGATGCTTGGAAGAATTCTGGATAAAGACAAGCGGATTCATTACTAGAGGCTGAAACTTTGGAAAGGGATTGAAACTGCAACTAGAAGCTTCTGGTGAAATATATATGTCAGGTACGAAATATGTGAACCGAGCAAGTTGTTAAGATGACATGTCTAGGATTGGAAGACGGGAAATTCAAAATTTGGGGTTAAATTTTGATCAAATTAGAATGCAGCAGGATCCAAAAGTTAACATTCAAGCAGCCATCCCTCCTGCGGTTTCGTTTGTAGCGTGTCCTTCACCCTACCTTTTGAACTGTAGTAACAATGAAGATGTTCGCGAATGGTTTGATAGCTTTGACAGATACGCAAATGCCCAAAGGTGGTCACCCGCTGACAACATTCGTAATTCGGTATGATTTCTGCATCTATTAATCATTTTTCTTTAGTTAGCAGTCCTTTCGTTATTCGTGTTTTTGTTGATTCTGTTGATTCTGATATTTTGATTGATACCGGTTCCAGTATTTCTGTTCTTAGTGAAACTTTTTGGAAGAGCTTGCCTAGTTGTCCCTCCCTTGGGCGTTCCCTGTGTTGTAGTCCTGTGGGGTAACCGGCAGTCCTCTAGCTGTTATTGGCATAATTAAATCCCGCGTGGCACTAGCGAATCATTTCTATGATTGTTCTTTTTATGTTGTTAGAAACTGTCGGTTTGACGTTATTCTTGCAACAAATTTTCTTTATGGGAAACCTTTTCAGCTGGATTTAGTAAATCGGGAATTAATAGTGGATTCTTCCGCTAAGCATTCTGAATTAAGCTCCGCCATAATGCCTGCTGGCGAGGCAGTTAATTCTCTACGTAATTTCTACGACGAACAGTCTTCTCAACTGAATTCTTTGGGACACTCCCTGAAAAACTTTTATCATTTAGATAGTCGTCCTGTTTCAAAGCAATCTAGCCGTCCTTTCTCAGCAGCAGTTGTACTGTCGGATTCTTTGACCATGACCCCTTTGACTGAGTTAGTTGTGCCTGCCGTGCTGGATGGTAGTGTGCACGATGCAGACACCTTACTTTTTGAACCGTTGCCCCAGCTTCGCACCAGTTATCGCTAGAGCTCTTGTACGAAACTCAGACGTAATTCCAATACGTTTGGCTAATCGTAATGAAACGCCGATGAGGTTTAAGAAAGGTAGCTTGTTAGGCAAAGTTAGTTCTCACAATGGTGTACTTTGGCAACTGAGCGACGGTGAATATGCTAACGTGGCGACGTGTAATGCACTTCTCACGGACGAGCAGAAATTTACGCTTCCCACCGGTGTTAAGTTAAACGGGCTTAGCGGCCACCTGTCAGGTGATAAAATGGAGCAATTAAAATTCTTGCTTTGTGAGTTTGAGGACAGGTTTTCTAAAGATGACAAAGACGTTGGTAAGACCACCGTCATTGAACATCGAATTGATACAGGAAGTTCTCCTCCGATTAAACTGCAGCACTATCGGGAGCCTGAAGCACGCAAGAAAGTCATAAGTGACAACATCGAAACAATGCTTGAGCGAGGAGTAATCAGTCCGTCTACGAGTCCATGGGCAGCACCCGTAGTTATCGTCAAGAAGAAGGACGGCTCGGATCGGTTTTATATCGACTTTCGTCGTCTGAATAACATCACACGTAAGGATTCTCATCCAATTCCGCGCGTAGATGAATCATTAGACGCTTTAGGAACGTCGAAGTTTTTTACTTGCTTTAGACCTTTGTTCTGGTTATTGGCAAATTTCAATAGCTGAGGAGGACAAGGAGAAGACAGCTTTTATTTTTCAGAGTGGTTTGTACCACTTCAACGTTATGCGTCTATCAAAAGGTTTAGTACAAGGGTGTTGCTCCCATTCCGGAAACATCGTCCTACTTGTACGTATGATTCCGGTAGTAAAGCGTTTAAACAGACGTACATTCCGCTAAGTTTACGTAGAGGAAAGTTTGTGTGCACATTCTTTCCACATAGCGTAGAGTTTAATGTGTGACACGGGCGTTTGCGCAGTGAAATAAACTGCATTGTATATGATATAGCATAGTGCATTGATTTTGTAAACACGCGCTTTCTTTAAACATACGTATACGTTCTTTCATTTTCATCACAGATGTACAATAGAAATTCCAGCTCCATTTCCTCTCGTCAAAGCAAGCAAAACACGTGGATTCCGTTTGACACGTTCACTTATACACGCATCTTTCCGGAATGCGAGCAACACCCTTGTACTAAACCTTGTCTTTCGGACTACGCAACGCCGCAGTAACGTTTCAAAGGATGATGCAATTTGTGCTTAGGGGTTTACAGTGGAAAACTTGCTTAGTTTACATCGATGATATCATAATTTACTCAGCTACGTTTGAAGAGCGCTTACTTCGCCTAAGGGAAGTGTTGACCTGTCTACGAGGAAGCAACCTTAAGCTGAAGGGAAAGAAATGTCTGTTTTCTCAGGAACAGGTTGTTTACTTAGGCCATTTAGTTTCTCGGAATGGAATTGAATCAGATCCCGCTAAGCTGGACGCAGTTCGAAAACTGCCAGCTCCAGCATCGAAAAAAGAAGTGCACAGCTTCATAGGTTTAGCGTCCTACTACAGACACTTTATTCCTAAGCTTTCCGAAAGGGTTGCTTGCTTGAATAAGCTTTTAAAGGCAGACTCCGAGTATGTGTGGAGTGAGGAATGCCAGCAGGCATTTAACTATGTCAAGGATACTTTGTTAAGTAAGCCTGTTCTGAGTCGACCCGAGTTTAATGCGGAATTCGTTGTGTTTACAGATGCAAGTGACAATGGATTGGCTGTGCTGTCTCAGGTTAAGGATGGCGTGGAACACGTCGTGTCTTACGCTAGCAGGTCTATCCAACCTTCGGAAAGAAACTACTCCACCATTGAGAAAGAGGCTTTAGCTATTCACTAGGCTGTTGACGAAAAAATGAGGCCGTACCTTTACGGGTGTCGCTTTAGGGTTGTTACAGATCATTGTCCGTTGCAGTGGCTTAAGTCAATCAAGAATCCTCGTGATAGGCTTGCCAGATGGGCGATGGACTTGGCTCAGTACGATATCACTGAAATTCAATACCGACGTGGGTTGTCTAACAGCAATGCAGACTTTCTGTCCAGAAATCCCATCGTTTCAGCAGTTCTTGCTGAACGGATTTGTGGTCTAACGTTGCGTGAACTTAAGCACAAGCGGCCGATGGCTTCTGTGCCGAAGCATCAAGGTGCTTGGAGACAGGGAAATCGTCGGACTTCTGAATAGTAGACAACTTGTTATATAAGTTCAGCAGAAGACAGCGGTCGCGTCGGTTGGTAGTACCTTTAAGCTTACGGGTGCGCATCCTTGAGGAGTACCATGGCTCAGCGCAAGCTGGCCTCTTTGGCTCAAAACGAACGTTGGCAAGGATATCACTGCGGTTCTTTTGGCCGTCTATGGCCCGCGATGTTGAAGATTTTTGCGGTAATGCGATCTATGCCAAGCTTTCAAGTCATCTAATCATCCAAAAGCTCCCCTAGTTTTAATTCCAGTTACCGGTCCATTTGATCGGGTTGGTGTTGGCGTTGTAGGTCCTTTCCTAGGACGCAGCGGAGAAACAAGTTTATAGTAGGCTTTATAGATTATTTTACTAAATGGGCCATCGACTGCTCAGTTCCTAAAGCTGATTCGCGAACAGCTGCTAAGTTACTAGTGGATAGAGTTTTGCTGCAGCACTCTTGCCCATTAGTTCTTCAGTCCGATCTGGGAAAAGCATTCATATCAGCAGTTTTGAACGAAAGGACAAGACAGTTAGGCATAAGGCAGATACACTCAACACCTTATCATCCACAAACCAACGGCTTAGTTGAGCGGTTTAACAGAACCTTGATAGATACCTTGAGTACGCTTACAACAGCTTCTCGCAAGTCATGGGATAAGTGGTTTCCCTGTGCAGTGTTTGCATATAACAGCAGTGTGCAGGAATCGACTAAATATTCGCCTTTCCAGCTGCTGTATGGAAGGTTGCCGAGGTTACCAACAGATGCAGCTCTTGAGGAACCGGTGATCGGTTCAGCAGGTGCGGACCACTATAAAGCGCTTCATAAAGCCTTGAGGGCAGCCTACTCAGCGGTGAATAGAAGCTCCGACACTGCCCAGGAACAGCAACAAAGAGCCTACAATCCCGTCAACCACCGGAGTGCTTTGCGTGTTGGACAACAGGTTCGGCACAAGGTCTTGGCCTTGGGACCAAGAAAGAAATTTGAGCCCAGGTGGGGAAGGTATTGGTGGTGCGAACTAAAAGATCTCCCGTCAATTACTAGCCCAAGATCCTGACATCGGTGAAGAGTTTGTCTCTCACATCAATAATTGTTTAATCTGTTTAATTGTTCAAATAACTGTTTAAGAACATCTTAAGTAGGAACAATTTGAAGAATGTCATTTCTGTATCATTGCTAATATTGCTACTTCTGTTATTTTACAATAAAGCGAAATTGGATCAATTGTTTGGTTCGCAACTGTAATTTTAGCCTCCCTCCTGGAAAAGACAATTTATAATCGTACATACGATGGATCAATCAAAATTGCGGTTGTATCATTGGTGCCTTAACACAATGCACTTGTATCAAATGTATTTGCATTTGGATCATTACATGGGAGTGCTAAGCAGACACACGTAAAATTTAGCACTAATCACTTCAGTTCTGCTTAAAGATTATGCCTTTCAAAAGTCGCATAGCGTATTTCATAACATAATAAGCAGATCCATAGTGCTGGGACCGGTTCCGATTTTTGAAACCGGTTCCGGTTCTTGGCTACCGGTTCCGGTTCCGGTTCCGGATCTAGCTACCGGTTCCGGTTCCAATTGGTAATTTTTATAAAAACGCTAAAATCAATCAATTTTTCTATATTTTTTAAAATTGCTATAAAAACATGATATATAGTTGACTGCACAAACTATAAAGGTATATTAAAACCGTTTTTGACTACTTTTACTATTTACGAATATTTTCTGTTAAAAAGATGTCGTCTGTCTCCACATTTTAGCAAAATGGTGGGTACATTTTAGGTAACAGAGCTTACAAAGAAACTAAGTAATTCTCAATTCAGACAAAAATTTTGCTATTGCTTTTCAGAAAGCGATCGTCGCAACTTTAGAAATAACAAATAATCCTAACTGTCAGTCAAAAATAAAACTTTCCTCGATCAATCTCAAACCGTCCAATAAAATTTGTCCATTGATTCAACAGTATAGGATCAACTATTACAAAGCTTAATCATTGAAATGCAGCTATGTGGGGGCCGATGGCTGTTCTGAGATCGAAAAATACAGCAGAATAAAACTGGACGAAATCGTTGATCGAGAATTATACTTTTCGAGCACTTCTGCGGAACACAGGTGCAACTAACTAACCAAAAAAATGTATGTGCAATAAATGAAATCAGTCTGTTAGGTTTATATTTTACACAGATTTTGTTTTAATATTATTAGCCGACATAAACATAACTTTGTAGCAAAAGCTCTATTTTCTATCAAAGTGTAATCCTATGTATAGACATAAAAATATAACTATGAAATATGAAAATTTTTTTAATAAGCCAATTATTATTAAATAAGGAGTATCTCAGGATCCAGGGATACTATTGCTCAGCTTAACACCTGATCTGGAGTTACGCCTTCGTTTGCTGGTATACCTACCTCAGTGTAAGTTTAGCACACAAAATATGCAAAGGCAATACCTAAAGCTCGAAGTTGCCGTAAATCATCAAATCCTTAATGTTTAACCTTTATCAACCTTGAGGAAGATCTTAGTTATTCGTTTGTTACATATAACCTTTCCAGAAAACTTAAAACATTTACTTGAAACTGCTGTTAAAAATATACCATAAAATAGATATAAAATCTTCTACCATTTACTCAGTTCAGGTGGAGGTCCGCTATCTTTACTGCCAGCCGAAGCTTTCACGCGGCTGAGCTCAGTCTTTCAGGCCCTATGCAAAATATATTTCCACCCATGGACCTTCAAACGAAGGGGTACAATGCTCGAAGCGTTCAAATGCTTTTTGTTTTTGACCATTTAGCTTCACTTCGACTTTTGTTATACTTTCACTCGTAGCGTAGTTGGTTGAACTGGCCCCTTATTGTTGGACTGTTGGAAATGAGGGAAACTACAGCTCCACAATCTATTTCCATGAGAATCAATATATTATGGATTCGAGGTTGTAGTGTAACCGCTTCGGAACCACTGCATTGTCGTGGAACCTGCTGTACCCCGACTCTACCAACACCAGAAGGCTTCTTCCTGCCTTATTAGTCCTTTACAACTTCCCTTTGACGAGGCCACTGCAAGGGCTCTACAAACCCGCCACCACATGTCCTGTTTTCCAAAAGAAAGACACACTGACATTTTATGAGGGTAATCCGCCCTTCAGTGATCCATACCACATCCGTTGCATGGACGAAGCTACACTACGTTACATGTTTGCCAGGAGCAGCAAGCTTCTAGTCAGTCACTGCCAGCACCGGGAGTCGCACCGCTTTTCTTACCTCCCACTTGAGACCTGAGGATTCTTCCTTCCAGTCTCACTACTCAGAAGAGCAGAGTCCTACAGTGCCATCTCAAAGTGAAGTGCCCACTGTACAGATTTCCAGAACTTACTTTGAGGATTTTAAATTGTTTCGAATTCGCCCTTCTACCAAACCAAAAAAAGACTTGATCAGTCAATATCAGGCATTGACAGTTCATGATTTGTTTTTAACAGCAGTGAGCCACGTCTTCTCCAGTTTTCTGGGATAACTTTGGCCGCAGTCCAACGTTTGGACTGTGCAGACTTTGTTTAATCAGATCGTTGTTCACAAGTTTGTCATAGCTGAGTCCTTCAGGAGTGGTAGAGAACAGCAATTGACAGAAGTTCATATGTATCCAATTAAGTGAATTCAGAAAAAGCAGCACATTCTCATTCAGCTTAGAATCATGCCAATCTGCAATGAAGTTGCTAGAATCCGGAGTCAGAAATCGCTCTGCACTCGGGTCTGGTGACAGAAATCGCTCTGCACTTGATTACACGGAAGGTCAGCACGTCCACTTATCGAAGCAGACTTAGGCACCGAAAGGTGGTTTTCCAAAATCAGAGATTCCCTGCAGCCAACCTTTTGTAGGGGTCTTCTTTGTGAGTTCGTTTAGTGCACTGGATTCCAGCTGATCAGCAAGAGGGGTCAGCACTTGCTTTGACTTGATCGCTGGATTGATGATGAGTCTTCTGATTCCTGACCAGAACTACAAAGTTCAACAGATCGGATGGCTTCCTCTTCTTCACGGACGGGGGTTTGGCTATTAAGCCAGAGACACGGGAGAAACGCCTCCCGAAATGAAACTGATGGTGAAAGTGGCGGAATTCATGATGTAATTAAAAAGATAAATAGTGTTTTTAGTCCCTTTTCCAAGAATTAGCCTTTTTCCGCTTTTCGGTGGTTTCAGGTTTAGCCTCCCACTTTGATCAGGCGGTGCTACGCTCGCTGTCTCTGTTTCGATCCGCTACTCGGCAATACAGGCCGTCTATGTACCTTCCAAAAGTGACTGGTTCCAACTATCTGACTGACTACTGAAATGACTGATCCGGACTCCTGCGGTCCACCAATGAGCAACTGACTACGACTATCTGAGAGACACACGACTAATGATCCACGGGCAGTTCAGATTCGGATAGAGCAGCGTAGCTTCGTCTCCGCACTTGAATCAAATGGGTTAAAACCCATTAGTACAAGATTATGGTGCGGGAATCGAACCCGGCAACCATTACTCGTTCTTTTGCTTTCCAGGCCCAAACTGTGCATTTCGGGCCCCATTTGATTTTAATTTGTCCGTTGATGTTGTTTCTTCCTTTTTTTTTTTGATTTTTTTTTTTGTCGCTTGTTTCTTCGTTTTTTTTATTTTTAAGGTGGTGATTCCTTTTGGGCACATATTGTTATTTGGCGGCGTAAATCAAGATGAAATTTGATGAAACTTTCCGAAAAAAGTTCTTTTAGCGTTCTAACACCCCCCGCGCAATCCCGACTCAAAAATTCGAGATTTCCGGTCAGAGTGGTTTTTCCCAATTTCTGAACGTTTGGCAGCAGGTATACAGTTATGACTATATGCATTCGAAAGATCTCATTGAGCTTCACATTTTTGCTTTCTAAAGCAAGTTTCTAGCTTTTCTCTACCGTGAGATGTAGCCGAGTTTCTTGTTTTGGCGTCGAAAACTTGTCATTTTTGCAGACATCAAATAATCCAACATTTCTTGAACTACGCAAGCTGTAAATTCAAACTAAGGTTGTCGATCTGAAGGTCTCACAGGGACAAATTATCCGACGCATGATCGTCTTCCAACTGCTATTCTATCGCTGCTATCATAAAAAATGTAGTTTTTGCGAAAACACGACCAATTTTTTTCAAAGATTGTGGAGCATTCACCATGCAAGTTGGAGGGCTGCTACTGAACAAATGTGTTCTGCACAAACATACCCAGGGACGATTTTTTAGTTGCCCCGATTGCTGCTTTCTAGCTATAGTAATCGCTCGATAAATTTGGAAAAAGTAGGCAAAATACAGGTTACACACACATTTCAGCTTATATCTCTATAATGAAGAGCGATTTCACAATAAATAAAAAATCGCCCCCAGCTATTTGATGGAAGTATCGAATGATATAACCGATGTCTCGCGAAAAAAATTACCCGAGTCTGCAAAAATTCTGGAAAATTATACTTCTTCTAAAATGTGTTAAAAATATTTTAGAAAAGGAACATTAGTTTCGTGACATGCATTAAAAAGAGAAAATGTCAAGCTACATTTTGATATAAAAATGGCTTCTTAACTCCAAGTAATGAATGAGTAATAATGGTGCAAACTTTATGTGACCAAAGGGAATCACCACCTTAAGTAGAGGTTGGTTTCACTAAAACCACTTCGTTAAGTTAAGCAGTTTAAGAACTTTTTGTGAACAAACCCATAGAGTGTGCCTGCATTATGTACTATTGCTAACACTTGTATTCATTATTTGCTCTATATTTAAAGTAGAGTTAAGACACGGAGACACGGATTCTTAAGGCATTTAAAGACATTAAAGACATTAAAGACATTAAAGACACGGATTCTTAAGACATTTAAAGTTGCCTTCTACTTTGATCTCCTGATGTATACGTTACTCAGTATCACCAAGAGTACAAACTAACAGTGTGGTGTGACAAGCGTCACGCTCTTAGTTGCGACATGATCCGCACAACGCTTCAACTTCAAAGAAATTCGCTTGCTATGCCTACGTTCTAAAGCTCAAAAACACAACCAGTCAGTTGGTTCAATGTGCATCTGTTGCCAGCTTTAGAACACAAACATAGCTTTCTAAATTTGTTTGAAGCTAGCGAACACAGCATAGTTCTTGCTCTGATAACATGGAGTGTGCCACTAGGTGTACATGGTTTAGTTCTTAATAGTGTGCACACTCTTATATTATGTACTCTTGGTATCACTTATATTCATTATTCGCTCTATATTTGCAGTAGAGTTAAGCCGTTAAGAAATTTAACGGGACAGAATAAGAATATTAAATAAATTATTTAGAGAAATGACAGAATATGTTTAAATTTGACTTAATTTCAAGCGTCTAGTTCAACTCTAGTTTACAGAATAATTGTGATTATTTTAGCTCTGGATCGCCATGAAATAATTTTGTGCATGGAATAATGAAAGAAGACTTCTTCGTGAAGTTGCGGGTGACATTATGACCGTTTTTTCTCAGTTGCAGCTGGAAATTTGTCTAATATTTCTTCATTGGCTTCCTATGCCGATTTCAGCTATTGGCACTATGAAGTGTTTGTTAACTGCAAAGATGTGCCAAGTCTTTTAAGCACTTGTCGCGCCGGAACCGGTGTCAAGTAGGTGAAGCGACAATTTGAGGAAGCGGCAAAGGGACGCCAATGGCAGATAGCACCACTGAATTCTGTTGGCTGCAGAGGTGTCCCAGCGGTCCTTGCAATCCCTGTGGCATATGACAGCAGTATGAGGGCAGAAAAATATATTATGCTGTTGGCAGTGAATCTACAACCAAGTGGATCTTGACGGGCCAGCTGGTTTCAGGGCAAGTCAATACTTTAAAAGAATGGCTGCTTCACACAACAAAATTTTCTTGTCAACGTTCACAACCTGGTGCTAGTAACGTAAATGATGTTCTGCCTGCCCTTGCTGATGATAATTTAACGGCATGGAGAGATCCTTTTCTGGCATACAGGTGATTTCCTCTTGTCGGATTTACTCAAGAACAGTTTGATGCTTTGGCCTTGATGAATTCCTTTGATGACCCTTTACCTTTTAAGTCTTTTAAGGTGGTGATTCCTTTTGGGCACATATTGTTATTTGGCGGCGTAAATCAAGATGAAATTTGATGAAACTTTCCGAAAAAAACTTCTTTTAGCGTTCTAACACCCCCCGCGCAATCCCGACTCAAAAATTCGAGATTTCCGGTCAGAGTGGTTTTTCCCAATTTCTGAACGTTTGGCAGCAGGTATACAGTTATGACTATATGCATTCGAAAGATCTCATTGAGTTTCACATTTTTGTTTTGCAAAGCAAGTTTCTAGCTTTTCTCTACCGTGAGATATAGCCGAGTGTCTTGTTTTGGCGTCGAAAACTTGTCATTTTTGCAGACATCAAATAATCCAACATTTCTTGAACTATGCAAGCTGTAAATTCAAACTAAGGGTGTCGATCTGAAGGTCTCACAGGGACAAATTATCCGACGCATGATCGTCTTCCAACTGCTATCCTATCGCTGCTATCATAAAAAAATGTAGTTTTTGCAAAAACATGACCAATTTTTTTCAAAGATTGTGGAGCATTCACCATGCAAGTTGGAGGGCTGCTACTGAACAAATGTGTTCTGCACAAACATACCCAGGGACGATTTTTTAGTTGCCCCGATTGCTGCTTTCTAGCTATAGTAATCGCTCGATAAATTTGGAAAAAGTAGGCAAAATACAGATTACACACATTTCAGCTTATATCTCTATAATGAAGAGCGATTTCCCAATAAATAAAAAAAATCGCCCCCAGCTAT
>JASAND010000950.1:0-44681 GCA_030248195.1 Trissonchulus latispiculum
CCGCTTTTTTGTTCGGTTCAATGGGAATTGACGCAATTTAAGCTTATTCGGCGGAAGTGTTTTCATGAGTTATCTCAATACGTCAACAAACATATCAATAACAAAGCCAAGATGAAGGTGCGAATTATTGTTTGCGAAATAGAATCAAAAATTCAAAACAATTGATCTGCGGTGATTCATCCGTGTATCAATTTTTTACACGCCAAATTTAAACTTGCACTACAATTTGGCAAAAGCTCCTGCTTTTTCATTTTTTGTTCTCGCAACGCGACATACAAGCTGTTTAAAATTAATTGGCTTTTTAATTCATTAACTTATTAAACTTCGTTGAATGTAACGAATCTAGTTCGGCTCATTAAACAAGACCCTGTGAGCTAATCAATTCACAAAACAATAAAACCATCTTAGATTTGTGAAATTTTCGTGTCTTCATTTAAAATCCCTTTCTTTAAAATTTAGGTCTCCAGTTATTTCTACTCTAGGCTTTAGTATTGTTTGTTCGGTAGGTAGGTAGTTAGACAAAATTTGGCAGTCTTCGTTTAATTTGAGCGTGTAGTTGTGGTGTTTTTGTCAACAATTTTGGTAGGTTTCACACGTTGTTCCTTTAGTTTTGGCGAGGTTGTTAAGTACAGATCGACTGGAACAACGCCTCCTTCAGGTTAGCGTCTCCTTGTGCGCAGTACCCGCCTCGTACTGCTTAGTAGTAATGGCTGACTCTACTAGCATTACAGCTGCTGTTGAATGGCAGTCTTTTAAAGATCAGAAATAACTTATATTCAGAACCTCCGTTAGCGCAGTGGTTTCGTACTACTGCGCTATAAAGTGGAGGATCATGTCAAGTCTAGAGCTTGGGAAAAAATAAGTTCTAGCATCCAATTTCTGCTATCCCCCTGCTGGTAACTAACCGAGATTCCAAGGGGTGGCCGCCTTAGGGTGGAGCTGCCGCGGTGGGCTTATTGCATAAGCAGCAATAGGCACATCGCCGGCCTTGTCAAACGCCTCGGTTAATTGCGAAGGCAATTACTCGGTGTCAGTTCCCCTCCCCAGTCAAAAATCAAATTCGTGCAGTACTGACACCACTCCTAACCGGCGTGAGCTAACTGGAGTGAGGCGAACTAAAAAAAAACTTATATTCAATGCTACAAAGATTTAGCGTATGGGATCAAATCTCATGTTCGCTTTAACAATAGACAAAACAAGCAAAATCACCCCATTTTTAAGGTGGTGGTGTCCTTTTGTGCAGTGCTTTTGTCGTGATTTTTTTGAAACGCTACAACTTTCGCAATTTTGAGAGTTGGAAAGAGCTTTATACATCGTTTTAAAGCTTAGAATCTGCAGATTCACATCAGCTTATGAAACCAGCAAAATCAGCACAAAACTAGCAAAATTGTTCTGACATGCTGACATCTGACAGGCTAAATATAGACGAAAAATTTTTGAACATGGATTTCTCAAAACTGTAGAATCGGCCAAAATTTTTTCTTGTGCCATGGTATGAAGGACATATGGGCCGAGGGACATTTTTTTGGATTTGGCTCAACAAGCCTCAATACTCCAGAAAATCCGGGAAATGTGCGGTGACACGAAATTTCGCAACTTTGTATTCAGTTTTCTCGCAACTGGAGACGTTTTAACTCAAACCCAGAAAAAAGTCCCTCCGCAATAGTGCGAATTTTCATTCTGGCAAAGATCACGCGAATCCATTGGGTAGTTTTTGAGAAATCGCTGTTTAAAACAAAATAACCGCAGTTTTTGCCAAAATGGTTTTTCAGCCAAATCTCTAGCTTAAAGCAACTAATCCCAGCTAATAGGCACTGATAAAATGGGCAATGTGACCGCGTATTGATTGAGTATAAATAACCGAAAATTGTTCGTAGCATTTAGCAGTTATTTTGAAAAAACTGATTTTTTCGAAAATGGCCGTTTTTTGACCCCAAAAATCGTTTTTGGCTTATACTGACTTAACCCTGAGAGACAGCTCAAAGGTTGTAAAAGCAAAAATGTTCGTTTTTGTACCCTCTTTCCATCCATAACAACCAATCTGATGTATCGATTACCTACTGAGAGTATTATACCAAAAATCGAAAATTTCTCATCTTTTCACCTAAAAATGCGGGACTGGTCCGAGAATGTTAAAGAGCACCAAAATAGCATATTTGGAAGGTTTCATCTACTTTCATAAAGAATTGAAGCCTGTAGGGTCAAATTTACACAAAAGGAAACCACCACCTTAAAGCGCTATAATTCAAAAGTTACAGCAGACATGAAGTAATTTGAGGTTGATGCTTGTTTGGGATAGACAAAATAACATTTTGATGAAATAATTTCCGGACCACCTGGATACTGAGAATAGCCCCTGAAATCTCAAATTTCAATGCTCATAACCGGAAATTTACCGGATATTCGACTGCTTTGACACGGTAACGATAACAGTAGCCTCCAAAATATTCATTGTGCCAAAAACTAACATTTTTTATCCGAAATTCCGAGTACCTGAACGGAAAACAGTTTGCCCGGTTTTTCTCGAACCGTGTACGACCATAGATCACGTCAATTTTGGTCCAAATCGGACAACAGTTCGTATGCAGACTAATTTCGACCCGAGGAATCCAAAAATTTAATCTGCAAAACTGTAGGACCTAGCCATCTTGCTTTACAGTTTTTGGGACCTAGACATTCGGTTACTGGACATGGATCGGGTGTGACCCGATTTTCGGAAATGTTTTGGGCCAAGGACTGACATGCTAGAGCATGGATTAATTAGCATTTTCCTTGCAAATCTGAAGCGTTTTAATCGCTTTAGTATCCGGTAACCGGATATAGACCGGCTATGATAGTTTTATCAGATTCTCCTACTCCTGAGGTTTCTAAAAATATATTCTTTATATAGACTAACCTCAAAGACTAACTCAGGACAGACTCTCACAATTTGGTTCCACGATTTTTTGGTCAGACTTTAGTTCCAGTTTTTCTTCAAAGCGTGATGTTTTGAAGATTTTAATTCTATTTCTTCAATATTCTGAAATGGGGGTCTCAATTATAATCAGTTCATAAGATATATTATGTTTAAAGGCAAGAAACTGGTTGGAACTAAAACTGAAACAATTTTGTGTTACCGACGGAAATTAAACAATTTTCGCTCCCCGATAGTACCTGAAGCTGAAATTATCTTGGATCGTGACTAAAACTGAAACGGAAACTGAAATAGACTGCTAAAACAAACTAACAGAATGCCTGCAAATCTTCTCTTGCCCAATGCCTCAAACTAACTACAAAACATCGCTATCAGGGACAAGCTCTAGACAAAGAATGACTCCGAAAAACAGGTTTCGCCCCAAATATATAAACATTTCCGACTGCCGGAAAGTCTTGTTTATTGATATGTATTTTTCTCAAAGCCTATGTTAAATGTTTGAATTATATGTCTGCTGACTGCTAGGTAGAACGGAAGGTGAATTGCGGTATTTGGCAAGCTATGTATAGTTGACAAGCTATCTACTGCTAAATTATAATAACCAGATCGATTTATAAATTCTAAAGCATGTTCTTATCATTACTACAAACGGAATTCTGAAGCATGTTCTTATTGCTACCACTGTATCATTGTAATCACACCATATTCTAGTGTTTGTTCTTTTTCAGCAACTGCAAGACTACTTTGATTAGTGTTTGAGAACGGCATAATGTGTGTAATTTGCATGCACAAATGTTAATTAGTTTTATTCCTGTTTTTAAACTGTAAAACGGACACGTTTTGTTACTGCAGTCACTTCACTTAGTCCATAAAGCGGCCTTGTTTTCGCAATCTGGGCATGGGGGTGTGTTGTTGACCGGCTGTGTGGAAAACGACCAGCCGGCACCGGCTGCTGGCCTGCCGGCCTGCCTGTCTCTCGGCTGGCCAAGAGGTGCACTTCATTTGGCTGGGAAGGCAAGGCCAAGTAAAAACGTTTTATCTTGAAAAATCAGTCAAAAAATTTCATTGTAAAGTATCAACATTCTTCCCAACCTCAGCTGGCTGAGGGCGAAATGCAATCATGGTACAGATTTAGCTGCGCAAGAGGATAAATTTAAAAAAGCAGTATCAGTATATAAAACCTTTGACCGACAGGACGTTGGTCATCGGTTTTTGTCGGCCACCGACCGACGGAGGCCGAACCAAAAAATCGTGAGGCCGTCGATGGTCTGATTTAACAAGTCGTTCTCAAATACTAATGTTGGCCATGTTGATTAATCAGATTCTGAAGGTTATTTTTTGCTGCCTTTGCGAATTTACGATGACTCGATTGATGTACAAGATTTTTAAGTTTGTTCTGCTTTTCAACGCAGCCGCCTTGGTAATTGATGACAAAATCAAAGAGTACTGTCGACAGGTCGAGGGGCTGATCTGTGGACATGCGCTGATTATCTGCAGTAGAAGCAAGCAGTTGAACATTGCTCGCCAACATACCGAGATAATAGTGGCTATAGAGTGATTTGGAACTTGGATGGAATTACCCTTGTATTACCACTATGGAGTGATTGTCAGAAAGAAATCTGGTGAACTCCTGATTGCCGAACTGTCCGATCACTGCCCATTCGAACTCAGTCGATTCGATGAGTCGGTAGAAATAGTTTTTTCATTGATGATCGATCACGTGTCGAGACTGGACCGAAACGATCAACTGCCGAGATATTGATGCTTCTGGCTCAGCTGGAGGGAAAGCAGACTACGACCTCCATCAGGTCAATTGCGTTTATCGGAGTTTGATAAGCCGCCAGGTAGCTCGTATCCTTTGAATGCCAATGCGTTGAGCCTCAAGTACCGGCGATCCGGACACTCTATCTCCAAGGGCTTGTCTGTGAGCAAGCTTCAGTCCATCGATCTGTCATTTGTCTGTGGACTATTAACTGCTTTGTTTACACATAAACTGCCAGCTGTGTTGACAATTTCTGTGCACGTAAATAATTTTGAATGTGCCTTGTCTATACTTCACAAATAATTTTATCTAATTTAAACAGAAATATTATTTATGTATTTAATCATTTGCAAGATTTGATCTGGAAAGCATCAAAATTTAAAAGTTGTAAGGATAGTGAGAAATTTAATCTGAGTTTAGGTGAAATAAAATTTAATTAACAAAAATTAATACGTTTTTAAAGTTAAAGCGCTATTTTAGTGAGTACAAGTCCCCCCTAAGAAAAACTGATTGACATAAAAACAAGTCGACAAAGTGAGGATGAACTGAAAACGAGTTGACTACCTGAGGACAACATTAATTATAAGGATTAGAGTTGACAAACTGGGGAATTGACAGACTGGGGATACGGCATTTTCATACTTCGAATGAGTAGCAAGCAGCCAAATCTTAAGTGGTGCACTTTTGGTGCCGACACAGTGCACAACCACTGTGGTTCATACCGAGGCAGTAAGAATACCAGTACCATGACGGCGATGCCCAAAATGTTAAGTGTAATTCGCTCACTTAAAGATAGTAAAAAATTCTTTAAAATTTTTCAGAACTCGTAAGAATTGTAAGTCATTTGAAATTATTGAAATTCTCGAGTCTTAAGTAATCGCATCAAAAATTATGAAATGAAATGAAAGCTTCTTTCAATGTTTCTGTCTCCTGGGGGACTTGAACTGAAAAATCAAATTTACACTTTTCTCAAAATCACATCGAAATGAACAATTTTGCTTTTACAACCATTGAGCTACTTTTAATGGGAAACCCAGTATCAGACGGAAACGATATTGGGCTACAAAGGTGGACATATTCAAGCTGTTAATTGTATGAAATTGGAAAATGGGTAAAAACGCAGCAAACAAGACTTCAATTCTCCCCATGTGCTTGCTTGCTTCCTTCGGCTATAATTGACCTTAAATTGGCACAAAGTGGTCAATAAGTGCGCAAAAGGATATTCTGACATTTTCTGGGTCTTTGTTGTTATCGTTCTATATAAATATAAATAAATATATATAAATATAAATATATGCGGATGCCAACTATGCCGTTTTGTAAATGTTTCAGAGATCTGATAATCTGGAATCATATCAACATTGCTCAAAAAATTCTTTGTACTGCGGAAGCACATTTGTAAAATGGCCTCTGCCTCGATCGATGGAAAGTTTACGGTTCCTATAAACTCTAGAAAGTATAGGGGCTTTGGATCGATCCATTTGTGCGCATTGGTTTCAGCGATTCTTCAGTTCTATCAAGAGTACATAATACATAAGAGTGTGACAGTCGTCACACTCTATGTAATCAGCTCGATAGCCATGCTCTGCGCGCTAACGGCCCCCCCGCAATTGCGTACCTAGTGGACCCCCCACCCGCAAATCAGTACATAGTACGCGATTGCGTATGTTCACTCGCTGCTGCAATATTCCATTTATTGGGACCCCCCCGCAAATGTGACCTATCATTCTACATTGAAAAGTGATAGGTCACATTTTCGGGGGGGGGGTCCCGATAAATGGTATATTACAGCAGCAACTGAACATGCGCAATTGCGTACTAGGTACTGATTTGCGGCGGGGTCCACTAGGTACGCAATTGCGGGGGGTGGGCCGTTAGCGCGCAGAGCATGGCTCTCGAGCTGATTACATAGAGTGTGACGCTTGTCACACTCTTATGTATTATGTACTCTTGGTTCTATTCGAACTACAGTTTCGACGAAGTACTGATGAAACTAATGTGGTAAATTAATCAGTGGAATTTCCGAATCACCGTAAATCAAAGTCTGTGTATCTTGGAGGAAGGTTCTGGAGAAATAGTATTTGAAGATGGGCTGAACATTACAGGTTTGCTGAAATACAAACAATGCAACTTGTACATATGTTTTGCACCCAATCGGGCTGTTTTGCCAAGTCAAAAGTCGCACGAGAGCTAGGAGGGCCTGCACTAGAAGGAATTTTGAGGTATAATTTGTCAAAATTTTCCAGTTTCCAAATATTGTGTCAAGCTTTTCGCCGAGGCGGATCCGGCTCGAGATGTATAGCGAAACTATTTGTTTCAGACAGTATGAACTTTCTGACTTTCCGATGTTTCCAAGTTATTGCTGCGGATATGTGATGTCTTTTCTGGCTTGGCGTGCAACTGAGTGAAAGCAACATTTCCGACCTAGTACACAGTTTGCAGCCGCCTACGTTAAATAGGGTCCTTCAGAAAACCGGGTTCAGCTCATTCCTCATAAAATGTGTGGAATATAAAGCGTCCAATGAAATCTCACAAAGGAATATTCTGTGGATTGTATCAAGCTTTTTCGAACAAGCAAAAATAGTGGATTTGCAGTGAAGGAACGGAGGTTTTATGTTGTAAAGTCGAGATGTCAGCTCCGCAGAAGTCGAGGCAAGAGCTATTCAAACTATAGCAGAACTGGATATGGATATATCAGTTTTCGCGTGCCATAGTCGATGTCAAAGGCAATACTTCTTTGTATTATATTGAAGTGCCAATATCAGAGGCAACCCAAAGAGCTGAAAAGAGGGGCGACTATGCAGTCGTCATCTACCTGCCTTTAAGTAACTTGCAGTGGCTGCCAAAACTAGGGTTTATGCCGTGGCGTGTAGCGGGCTCCTAGAAGAGTGGAGTTAAAATTAACTCGATCTTTCCCATGAAAGAGTTAAAAGAGGGAAGCTCAAGCTTGAATGGATTTAAAACAAGTTCAAACAGCTAATTTTAACTCTACTCCGCTCTATTCGACCCTTTCCTGAAAGCAGCAATGTCCAGTGCTTTTCAGCGCGCAAATTGGAGTCCTCATACATCGAATTTCACAACACAGCGATTTTTCAAAATATGGCAGATTAGATTAATTATCAAGCTCTCGTGCAGGGACGAATTCTTCTCATAGAAATGTTTCTATTTTAAGTTAAGCGCTGTTAAATATTTCATTACAATTCTGGGGAGCAGGACCTTATTTTTAAGTGAACTTCTCTAAAGAAACTTCGGATAAAGCTTTTCCAGCTTGAAACTGTACGAAAATGTTATTAATAGTATAACTTTCGCAATTTTGGAAGTTGGAAGGAGCTTTATATATCAATTTAAAGCGTATAATCATTATATTCAAATGAGCTTGCGAAACTAGCAAAATCAACAAAAAAATTCCAAAAATGTTTGAACATCGATTTCTCAAAACTGTAGAACTGGCCAAAAGTTTTTTGTGCCGTAATATGAAGGACAGATAGGTCGAGGGACATGTGTTTTAGATCTGGGTCAGCAGGTCCTGAAAATCGGTAAAATGTGGGGTAACACGAAATTTCGCAACTTTTGAGTTATCTCGCAACTGAAGAAAATTTAGCACAAACCAAGAAAACGTCCCTCCACAGAAGGGCGGACTTCCACTCTGCCAAGAACCTCCGGAGGCGGTGGAGTAGTTTTTGAGAAAACGATGTTCAAAACAAAATAATCACCGTTTTGCCAAAATGCTTTTCGGTCAAATCTCTACTTCAAAGCAGCGAGCTCATGCTAGCAGGCATTGAAAAATGTGCAATTACATTGTGTATCGACTGCGTATAAATTAACTAAAATTGTCCATAAGATTTGGCAGTAATTTTGAAAAAGCTGATTTCCTGGAAAATGACCATTTTTGGACCTTC
The DNA here is from genome assembly GCA_030248195.1 of Trissonchulus latispiculum. Taxonomy (NCBI): domain Eukaryota; kingdom Metazoa; phylum Nematoda; class Enoplea; order Enoplida; family Ironidae; genus Trissonchulus; species Trissonchulus latispiculum. Next base: position 8,576 of record JASAND010000950.1, read on the forward strand.
TCAATTGGTTTTGCTTATACTGAGTTAACCACTGGAGACAACTGAAAGTTGTAAAAACAAGCATGTTTATTTCGATGGCCTCCTTCCAGCAGCCATAGCAACCAATCAGGTGTACCGACTACGTGATTCTTATCTTTTCGCTTAAAATAACGGGACTGGTCCTAGAATGTTAGAGAGCGCGAAAATAAATTATTTCGTAAGTTTTAGCTACTTGCGTAAAGGACTAATGAAAGTTATATGAAACACTGGCAACTTGAACTTGGATCAAGAGTATAATAGAGTGATTGCATCCAGCGCTTGAAGGGGATGGCTGCAAAGTTTTGTAGGCATCTTGCAAAATTATAAAAATTTTCGAACCATCTTTGCAACCATCCCCTTCAAGCCCCTCGCCTCGCCTTGGACCAACGGTCACGACAGCAACGACGACGACAACAACAACAACAGCAGCAACAACAACAACAACAACAACAACAACAACAACAACAACAACAAAAGCAAGAACATCGGCAACAACTGCAGCACCAACAGCTCCAGTATCAGCATCAGCAGCAACATCAGAAGCAACAACAGCAACAGCAACAACAACAACAACACCAGCAGCAACAACACCAACAACTGCATCTGACACAACAGCAACAACACCTATCCAGGAGCCCCCTCGCTCGCCAGGGGTTACCAGGCGAGTGGTAAGCACAAACTCAAAGTATGTTATTTTTATTTATTTCTATTAAAGATACACGGCTTGGGGGGGGGGGGTGAAAAAGGTCCCCCCGGGTCTGTTTTTATTAAAATTTGTTTAACTATTTACCACGTCACAGCCGTAATGCTCTACGCAACACAAAAGGCTGATCAGATTGGGAGAATGTACCATCCGCATCAATCGGCCGCAAACATGAGACTTTGGATCCTAAGGATCCCTCAACAAAATTACAATGTTTGTTTTTCAAACGGGCCAGCTGGCACCGGACTTCAGCAATCCCCCCTTCCCGCCTATGTCAAATAATTGTCCGAGAATTAAGGGGCGGCCGCCTTCGGGTGGAGCTGCCGAGGTGCGTTCATGACACAGACGGTGATGGACAAATCTCCAGCCAAGGTACTCGCCTCGGGCAATTGTGAAGGCAGTTATTCGGTGTCAGCCAATCACCCTTCCCCAATAGTCAAAATTTAAAATTACCGTGGCTGACACTACTCCTAACCGGTGCACATCCAACTGGAGTGGGGCGTACGAAAAAAAAGGATTAAATCTGTATGTGTCAAAAATACTAGAAAGAAAACCAGCACCGTAAATGTCTATGCATTATATATACAGTTTGGAATAAACAATTCAACTCATTACGTTAATCTCAACATATGGGTAATTTGCTATTATGATTGAGTGTTTTGTTTTCAGGATGCGCAGAACAAGCAGCTACTGAGGCTATCTCTGCTAGTTACGGACTCGGCAATGGAAAGGTTGGAAAACCCGTAATCTTTTGTCGTCCTAGACCTTTTATTCAAACAAGCTTATTGCGCGGCCATGTCGTTGAGCGTATTTTCTGTCAAGCGCCTTCTAGATCTAGAATACCAATTGGCGGATTCAGGGAGCGATGTGCGAATCAAGCTGACGAAAATCTTAGATTGCCCATAGTTGATTAGGAAAAGTGGGGGCTCCACAGATTTTACTTGAAACAATGTCTTAGACTTGGCGGCAATCAGAAGCAACAAAGAAGATTTGTTGACTTTCAGTATTACTTAGACTACCAGATACAGAATGCATATTTTGGCATGTTTCATTGACATCGTGATCTATGAATCTTGTTGGGATCTTCTGTGTGCTGCATTAATCTCGTTTGCAATAATATAGTTTACACGTTATAAAGCGGAAGTATTATGCTGATTTCATACTTCCAGCAGCGAGTAGACGCACGTAGACGCACGTCGACGTGCGTAGACGCGTGTCGAAGCATGTCACTGCGCTACACGGCCATTATACTTTTGGAAGCGTCGACGCTTCCAACTGTAGCATCGTAGCATCTTGTCTAGGCTCCATGTTACCACTTTAAGTGTAGACGCGCGTAGACCACTTTTTCTAAAATACAGTTAAAGATTTTGAAAAACCAAACTTTTAGTTTCATGGTAATCATTAAAAAGAGAAAATAGAAAATGTTAGCTACATTTTGATACATAAATGGCTGCTCAAATCAGAGTTGTAGGCGGGTACCAATTTCGGCCCGCTACCCGCCCCACTACTCGCAAAGTGGTACCCACCCCGCCCCGCTCCCCGCGGCCCGCAGGACACAGGGTACGTGCAAAAAATTTCAAAACTTTTTCCTCACTTCTAATTTGATTTTTCAATGTATGGGAGTAGGTACAAAGTTTCCCAGTACAAACTAAGCAGAAAGTGTTTAATTTTAGTTAATGTTGTGTCTGGAATACTAGCGCATCCATTTTACAACACAATTGCAAAATGCTTGATTTTTGAGTTTTTACCTGGACCCTGACTTTTACCAAGAGTACATAATGGATAGAGTGTGACAGTGGCAGGCTGTCTGTTATCAGCTCAAGGTACATGCTCTGCATGCTAACGGCTGACATCCCCCCTACAAACATGTGCCTGGTGACCCCCCCAACAAATGTGTACCCTGTACATGTTTCTGTATGCTCCCTCGTCTTATCTTTACGTGTTCAAGCTCGAAAACACAACGCCTGCGTGCATCCAATTTGTGCGTCTGCTTCGAACTTTAGAACGCAAAGATTTTTTTGAAGATTTAGAACGCGTGCAAATTTCTTTGAAGTGAGCATACACGTTTGGGGGGGTCAGCCGTTAGCGAATATAGCATGTACCTGCAGCTGATAACAGAGAGCTTGCCTGCGGTCACACTCTTATGTACTCTTGCTTTTTACTAGATTTTGCACTTCAAGTAATCGAAACTTAAAAGTGGTAGTACTTATTGATTTAAGCTGAATCATTAACAATCATAACCAACAGCACACAAGATGCTCAACAAAACTTTCGAAATTTAATGCAGGGCTGCTTTAGATTTTCCTTTTTCCTTTCTGGCGATTTTAGTTTCTACCGCGTATCCAAATGATTTAAAATTTACTCCAGATAACTATCTGTCAAGCCAGATAGTTGTGCCAGTCTTATTTTGCTATCTGGCATGCCAGATAGCTATCTGCCAATTTCTAATTGGCTTCGACATGTACATTAAATTCTTCTCGCTTGTAGATAAGATATTCGCTGCAGTCAATTTTGGGAAATACTAAGGTTCCTTTGGTGAGAAAGCAAAAGTACTGATGTTTCAGAACCGGAGACTGAATCTATACTTTCAATCAGTAGACATTTAAATTTAAACACTGAAGTCTGAAACTGAAACTGAAAGCACAGCACTAAACTTCTTAAATTGTAAAGTATACCAATTTACACCAAGACCAAAGTTAAAGACTTAGTATTACATTACAGGGTAGTGATAGCCACTAGTATCCACCAGTCTTCAGAGGACTAACTCAGTTCAATACAGCTTTCACCAATATTTTTTGAAATAAAGCTATTAGATTTTAGGTAAGATGTTGATGGCTGCACTGTTGTTTAATCAAGAGTACATAATATAAGAGTGTGCCACTAGGCACACTCTAAGTTATCAAAGCAAAAACTATGCCTTGCTCGCTAAGGGCCTACCCCCCGCAAATTAGACCAATCTCTTCAAAGAATTTCGTGCGCTATGTTTGTGTTCTAAAGCTCGAAGCAGGCACAAAATTCGCTAACACATTGCTTGTGTTTTTGAGCTTAAGCACATAGACCGAGTGAGCGTACCCCCGTTTCGACTAGGTACTGATTTGCGGTGGGGGTCACTAGGGTGTGGTTTGCGGGGGGGCGTTACCGTGCAGAGCATAGTTTTTGCTCTGATAACATAGAGTGTGCCTAGTGGCACACTCTTATATTATGTACTCTTGGTATAAGCAAAAACAATTCAGAGGGTCAAACAATGGCCATTTTCCAGGAAACCAGCTTTTGCAAAATTACTGCCCAATCCTTGACGTCCATTTATACTGAATCGATACACGGCCCAATTGCCTAATTCATTTATGCGCAGTCGACACACAATCTGATTGCACATTTTTCAATACCTGTTAGCATGAGCTTGTTGCTTTTGTTTTGTTAGAAAAACATTACTAATCAACATCAAAAATCTGTTCAAATTAGTCTAGCGTTCTTGACTTGACTTCAGTCGTCTACACCTCAAATGATATCTAAGAACTTAGAATTTTGATGTTTTTTGTTGAAATTAGCCCAGAAGTTTTGTTTGACTTGACTGCAGGTGTCTAGAGGTACATACATCCAAGAACTTATAACTTTGAAATTTTCTCTTCTAATTATCCTAGCATTCTTGCTTAACTTAACACCAGACATCTAAAGCTTTACATATCCAGCAACTTAGAATTTTGAAATTTCCTGTCCAAATTAACCTAGCATTCTTGCTTAACTTGACTTTCCGCAACACTTTTGCATATCCACCAACTTAGAATTTTGGAAGTTTCTGTTCACATTAGCCTAGCATTCTTGCTTAACTTGACTTCAGGCGTCTACACCTCTAGATATCTACAACTTAGAATTTTGATGCTTTCTGTTCAAATTAGCCTAGAACTCTTGCTTGACTTGACTTCAGGTGTCTAGAGGTACACACATCCAAGAACTCATACTTTTAAATTTTTTCTTCTAATTAGCCTAACATTCTTGCTTGACTTGACTTCACGCATCTACACATTTAGATATCCACCAGCAACTTAGAATTTTGAAAGTTCCTGTTCAAGCTGTGCATTCTTGCTCGACTTGACTTCACGTGTCTACAGATAGAGACATCCACAAACTTAATCTTTGCGTAATTTCCTTGGCCAACGTCAACTTTAAAATCAACAATATTTTCTTCGTAAAACCTTGCTAACGGTATTTATTGCTTGGCTTAGTAACAATACTCAGCTGATACAACTACTTTACCATGGCTTACCAACAAATTTACAACACTAAAATTAGCCTACTAATCCTAAACCAACTCTAGCTAATGCAGCCATGAACATACTACCAGATTTTATATATACTGCAGCCATTTGAGGCTTCATCAAAGACGCAGCGTTAAGGCGGGAGGCGACTCAACTTTTGCCCAAACATCTTTCTATTTGATTCATTTTTGGCACGAGCATGTGTGTGGGCAAAAAGTATCCTATCTTTGGTTCTTAACTGCTTTCTTGTGACTCGTTACATTTCGTAGAATTTGGCCCACCTCCACCGATTTTGGTATATACTTAAAATTAACAACAAATACATAAAAATTTCTCATAGCGTACGTTGAAAATATCTACCTATTAGCACCATTACAGAAGATATTTTGGGTAACGTAGACAACACATTAGCTTTGCTATAATACCAGCGGTTGGAAGCAATGTTGGCCTGAACTTGAAGATCTGTCGAAAGTGAAGAACATTTTGGTCCCCGAATCAAATAATTTGAATCAGGTAAGACCGTGGAGGCTATTATTTGTTGTAAACATACACCCAATAGGTCTACAAAAGTGTGCCAAATATGAAAGAATTCCGAACAAGTATTTTAGTTTACCGCCACTTGAAACGTGAATAATGGCAATTTTGGTTTTAAGTTCAAATGTATCTCAAGGTGTTCAAGCACGATAAGCTCCAATTCTCCTGATTTGTAGCCTTACTGATACTACCACAACAACATAAAATTAAAGCTGTTTCCTTCGCAAATGGATGGACGGCTGACACGTTGAGTATTCAGGTGAACACCAACTCAACTGCCGACCAGCACATTTTGGTAGTGAATGTACAGCCTGCCACACGAAGAGAAAGGGTAGTATATACTCCGCACAACGTGTATTATTGGGGGGGGGCGGGTGTAGGGGTGGAGAGGCACGGATGCCGGGAGGCCCGGAGTCTGAAGCAGAAAATATTTTCAGTCAGCAGACATTTTAATTCAAACACGAAACTGAAAACACAGTATTAAACTTCGTCTCAGGAAACGGACGCTTAGCTTTTGAAGGGAAGATGTGGGAAATTGAAATCATTTCAGTCGGCCGTAGAATTTCAAAAAAGTTGGTTCCAAAAGGGCAATATATATATATATATATATCCTATATTTACAAAAGAGGAGGTTTTTAACAAATTTTTTTACTGAGGATCTAGGGACTGCCTCTAGTGTTTTGATGAGATGTTTCGATTACAAATTCTACCTTAGAAAGCGAAAGGAAAATAACTAACTCTCCTTGATTTGTAATTAGCTAATTGGTACTTATTAATTAATTTTATGCTTGCTTACGTGCAAATGGTACTGTATGATTGCACTGTACAGAAACCTGTAACTATAATTAACGGGGTACCCAATTAACGGTTGTATTGAGAACTGTACACTTTTGTCTTAACTATTGTTGAAAACTTGGCAGATTGGAAAAGTCTACTTACAATTCACAAATTACCAACTCTGCTTTACTTAGTGTGCTTCTGTTAACTTATTATTACTTCACAATTGTACTTTATTAATATGGTTCTTGTCTGATGAATTCGTTCACCATGTGTCCAGTTTAAATCAGCTTCACTCCTTTTTTACTGCAACAGCAAGTGTTTCACTCTCAGTTGCGCTCCTGTCAGTTTGTGTGAATGTGCAGAGTCCAGCATGCGTGTCTGTGAGTGCGAGGACAGGTTATTTCCCCTCGACGTAACAAGAAGAGACGCTAGGTTTTCCCCACAGTAAAACTGACGCTTGAGTTAGACAGAGGGAAGCCCTCTTTAATTTGACGCACAAATTACCCCTAAAAGGAAGAATGAAATAAGTTAAAACATTGGGCCCAGGAACTGGATGGACGACCAACATAGTTTACTTGGTTGCTGTGCGCGAAAGGCTGGAAACGCGACCTATACTGGAGATAGTTCCATTCCGACCTTGAACAAGCCTCGCCAATGAGATAACACCAGAATTTACGGTGACCCCTAAACTCAACCCCGATTATGGCCAGAGTATAACCCAATACAATACAATACAAAAGCTACAATACAATAGGGCAACTGGTCGTGATATAAATTTATTACAGGAAGGGGGGCGTGAAACAGAAAATAACAGTGGAAAACTCCGAGACTTAGAAAGCAAGAATCCAAGAGATGATTAGCAATTTAGACCATACCAGCACAAGCCATAATAAATGTTGATAAGCAAATACAAAACAATGCGCCAATCAAATAAATTAGGAAGCTTCCGTCCGACCGATCACCAGATCAGAGGTCTTCTACTCTTCTAGCCGAATTTCGCAGACACTCGGAAGTCCGTAGGAGAATTGGAAAAAAACACGCGTGCGTATAATTTTCCAATAGAGAAAACTCTAGAAGTAGAACAAAGACTGACTGGGCCCTTTGAAATAACGAAAGAACACCCAGTCACGGGATCACACGTTACCTGGCCCAAATCAAATTTAAGAAAGGTTTTGAAAGAGACTTTGAGAGTAACTATGGAGATGCATGCAAATCTTCGTGCAAATACTAGCAATCATTGACTGTTACATAAATTAGACAATTTCAAGTACAAATTTTGAACTAACGAGGCATTTTTAGCAAAAACGAGATACTTTAAACTAAAGTCTGACCAAAAAATGTAGGGAGCGAAATTGTTTCGTTTATACTGAATTACCGGTACATTTTTGCTGCAGCAATGTAAATATTTTCTGAACCGTCATGGCATGAACTTTCCTTTGGTTGACAAAAAAATTTAAAAAAATTAAAATTCATCAAAAGAAGCCGATTTTTTAAATTTCGAAAGATCAGTAGATTACCAAGGAACTAGCCGTTCGGTGGAAACTTAGTCCGTGTCCCAAACATATTGAATCCCAAATATAATGATGTTAATAATAATAATAATAATACCCATCATAATAATGATGGGTACGTTTTTTATTCAGACTTCAGTTTCAGTCTTTCTTCAAAGCGTGAAGCTTCGAAGATTTTAATCCTATTTCTTCAATATTTTGAAATGGGCGTCTAAATAATCATTAATTCATAAGATATGTTTAAAGACAAGAAACTGGTTGGAACTAAAACTGAAACGGATATTATCTTTGATCGTGACTGAAACTGAAACGGCAACTAAAATAGACTACTAAAACAAACTAACAGAATGCCTGCAAATATTTGCTTGCCCAATGCCTCAAACTAACTACAAAACACCGCTATCAGGGACAAGCTCTAGACAAAAAATTACTCCGAAAAACAGGTTTCGCCTCAAAATATATTTCCGACTTTGTTGAAAGGTTTTGTTTATTGATATGTATTTTCCTCAAAGCCTATGTTAAATTTTTGAATTATTGAATTATATAAGTCTGCTGACTGCTAGGTAGAACTGCTAAAAGCTATCTACTGCAAAATTATAATAACCAGATTGATTTACCGAATTCTAAAGTTCTTATTATTACTACAAATCGAATTCTGAAGCATGTTCTTATTGCTACCACTGTATCATTGTAATAACCCAGATTGCACCACATTCTAGTGTTTGTTCTTTTTCAACAATTGCATTGCAAGATGACTTGATTAGTGTTTGAGAACGTCTTAATATGTCTAATATTGCATGTATAAGTGTTAATTAGATTTTATTCCTGTTTTTAACTGTAAAACGGACACGTTTTGTTACTTTAGTCACTTCACTTAGTCCATAAGACAGCCTTGTTTTTGGAATCTGGGCATGGGGGGTAGTGTTGTTGATCGACTGTGTGGAAAACGAAAAGCCGGCACCGGCTGCAGGCCGGCCAAAAGGTGCACTTCATTTGGCTGGGAAGGCCAAGTGAAAACGTTTCAGCTTGAAAAATCAGTCAAAAAGTTTCATCGCAATGTACCAACATTCTTCTCAATCTCACCTGGCTGACGATCAAATGCAATCATGGTACAGATTTAGTTGCGTAATAGGATAAATTTAAAAAAGCAGTATCAATACATAAACCTTTGACCGACCGGTCACTGGTCATCGGCTTTTGTCGGCCATCGGCCGGCGGAAGCCGAAACAAAAAATCGTCAGGCCGTCGATGGTCTGGTTTAACCGGTCGTTCTCAAATATTAACAAGAGTACATAATAACTAAGAGTGTGACAAGTGTCGTGCTCTTAGTTATTACGCTTGGGACATGATCTGCACGATACTGGCTGACCCCCCTACACAAATTAGACCCATCACTTCAAAGAAATTTGCACGCTATGTTTGTGTTCTAAAGCTTGAACCAACTGAGTAGTTGTGTTTTTGAGCGCTAGAAAACAAACATAGCGTGCAAATTTCTTTGAAGTGATGGGACTAATTTGTGTAGGGGGTCAGCCGTTATCGCGCAGATCATATCAACAAGCCTAATAACTAAGAGCTTGACGCTTGTCCCACTCTTAGTTATTATGTACTCTTGATATTAATATTGACCATGTTGATTAATCAGATTCTGAAGGTTATTTTTTGCTGCCATTGTAAATTTATGATGACTCGATTGATGCACAATATTTTTAAGTTTGTTCTGCTTTTTAGCGCAGCCGCCTTGGTAACTGATGACAAAATCAAAGACTACTGTCGACCGTTCGAGGAGCTAATCTATGGGCATGCGCTGATTACCTGCAATCGAAGCAAGCACATGAATTGCACGCCGACATGCTAAGCAGCGCCTTCGAACTCGTCATCATGGCGAAAAGACGAAGTGGAAACTGTAAGAAAGATTTGATATGGCGGAGTCGGATGCCAGTGCTTTGATCGATAGTGGCTATAGAACGAGTTGGAACTTGGATGGGATTACCCTTTATTACCACTATGGAGTGATTGTAAGAAAGAAATCCGGTGAACTCCTGATTGCCGAACTGTCCGATCACTGCCAACTCGAATTCAGTCGATTCTATGAGTCGGTAGAAATATTTTTCATTGATGATTTATCACGTGTCGAGACGGGACCGAAACGAAAAACTGCCGAGATATTGACGCTCCTGGCGCTGCTGGAGGGAAAGCAATTGGACTGCGACCTCCATGAGGTCAATTGCGAGCATTTCGCGCATTTTCTGGTTTATCGGAGTTTGATAAGCCGCCAGGTAGCTTCGTATCCTTTGATACCAATGCATTGAGCCTCAAGTACCGGTGATCAGGACACCCAATCACCAAGGGCTTGTTTGTGACCAAGCTTCAGTCCATCGATCTGTCATTAACTGTCTGTGGACTAATAACAGCTTGGTTTACACATAAACTGCCAGCTGTGTTTAAAGACAATTTCTGTGAGAGTAAATAATCTTGAATGTGCCTTGTCTATACTTCACAAATAATTTTATTTAATTTAAACAGAAATATTATTTATGTTCAATTGCAAGATTTGATCTGGAAAGCATCAATTAAGTACAAGCTTTAAAAAATTTAAAAGTTGTAAAGATAGTGAGAAATTGGCGCTGCTGGAGGGAAAGCAGTTGGACTACGACCTCCATGAGGTCAATTGCGAGCATTTCGCGCATTTTCTGGTTTATCGGAGTTTATCGGAGGTTGCTAAATTGCGTCGTGTGTCTATTCTGAAGATTCTTCACCACATCTCTCATTTTTGGGGAATTTAGAAAAACTAAGTGAAAAATTTAAATAAATTAAGGTTTACTGATTCTGATATTCGTTTTTCCAATCGCAACGACATACCTTCGGGATCAAACTTGTAGATTAAGTGTCGAAGTCAAGTAAGGTAAAGTTTAGTTATTTGGCAGTTCACGAAAAGTCAGAAATGACCTGACAGATAGTGTAATAAAGGTGTTCAACAAACTATTACACTATGTGTCTGACACTTCATGAAAAGCCAGAAGTTATCTGACACTTCATGAAGTGCCCAATTACTGACTACGACATATATTTTTAGAAACCACAGGAGGAGGAGAATCCAGTAAAACCATCATATCCTGTCTATATCCGGTTACCGGATTCTAAATCGATTAAAACGTTTCAAATTTGGAAGGAAAATGCTAATTAATCCGTACTCTAGCATTCTAGCATGTCAGTCCTTGGATCAAAACATTTCCGAAAATCGGGTCAGGGTCACACCCGGTTTATGTCCGGCAACCGGATGTCTAGGTCACAAAAACTGTACAGCAAGATGGGTAGGTCCTACAGTTTCGCTGATTGAATTTTTGGAATCCTCAGAACGAAATTAGTCTGCATACGAGCTTTTGTCCGATTTGGACCCAAATTGCGTGACCTATGGTCGTATCAGTTTCGAAATAAAGCGCAAAAAACTGTTTTTCCGGTCTGGTGCTCGCAATCGCGGTAAAAATTGTTATCACAATGAATAATTGAGAGTCTATTTTCATTTTACCGGTGTCAAAGTAATCGAATATCCGGCTGATTTCGGGTTATAAGCTTTGAAATTTGAAATTTTATGGGCTAATTATCTCAGTATCCGGTTGGTCCGGAAGTGAAATTATTCCATTGAAATGTTATTTTGTCTATATCCATAACATGCATCAAGAGTACATAATACATAAGAGTATGACAGCAGTCATACTCTATGTATTATAAGCGTGACACGTCCTCTGCACGCTAACGGCTGACCCCCCCCCGCAAATTGGACCCTTTACTTCCAAAAATTTTAGCCGCTATGAATGTGTTCTAAAGCTCGAAACAGACACAAAACTCGCGCACGTAGTGCTTGTGTTTTCGAGCTTTAGCACACAAGCATAGAGCGAGTGAGCGTACTCCCGTTTCGACTGGGTACTAATTTGCGGGGGGGGGTCACTGGTGTCTAATTTGCGGGGGGGGGGGGGGGCCAGCCGTTAGCGTGCAGAGGATGTGCAAGCTGATAATACATAGAGTATGCCAGCTGTCATACTCTTATGTATTATGTACTCTTGCAAGCATTAAACAGAAACTACTTCATAGCTGTGTAATGGGAGAGATTTTAGTGTTATGTGTGGGTGTAGATTTTTATAGCGTTGGTGTGATATTCATGTGCGAGTCGTTTCTATATTAATTTCCTGGTGTAACTTTCTTCAGTCTGTCTGGCCGCCAGGCCGCGTTGTAGCATTTCCAGAATTTTCTAGACTTCTTCCAACCAATCAAATTCCAACACGGTGGGGTGGTCTGAGTGTAATCACTAAAAGTAGTCAGTCTTTACGTTTTCTTTCACAGCGAGCGGTTGTCTTTTTGATGTATCTATAGCTAGTGTTTGCCCATACTGTGTGTTATTTTCTATTGCTGGCACTCTTCTCTCTAGTCTACATAGGAGCCCCTGTGTGTGTTTACATACTGGTGTGTTATTTATATACTGGCTTATTCTGGTGCCTTCTATTATATTTAACAGTCCCCAGGTTTGGTCGAACCGGCAAAGTCAGCCCCCCGTATTTATTTGGAATTGGTATTTTATGGATATCCTCTGTATGGAAATATTATCTCCTCCCTCTGTCGGGCAATTTTTAACTCATTGTATTCCACTATTACTATGACGGATTTATTTCTTGTTTGTTAGAATCTTAGATTTGTGAAATTTTCGTGTCTTCATTTAAGATCCCTTTCATTAAAATTTAGGTCTCCAGTTATTTCCACTCTAGGCTTTAGTATTGATTGTTCGGTAGGTGGGTAGTTTTACAAAATCTGGCAGTCTTAGTTTAGTTTGAGCGTGTATTTGTGGGGTTATTCTCAACAATTTGGGTAGGTTTCACTCGTTGTTCCTTTAGTTTTGGCGAGGTTGTTAATTACAGGTCGACTGGAACAACGTCTCCTTGTGCACAGTACCCACCCACAGGATGCGATAAAGATTAGCGTAAGGGAGCAAATCTATGTCCGGTTTAATAACAGACAAAACAAGCAAAATTAGCCCATTTTTGAAACACTTTACCATTCAAAAATTACAGCAGATATGAAGTAATTTGAGGTTGATGCTTATTAGGGATAGACAAAATAGCATTTTGATGAAATAATTTCACTTCCGGTTCCCAGGATACTGCGAATAACCCTTGAAATCTCAAATTTCAATGCTCATAACCGGAAATTGACCGGATATTCGATTACTTTGACACGGTAAAATGAAAGCAGCCTCCCAAATATTCATTGTGCCAAAAACTAACACTTTTTATCCCAGATTCCGAGCACCAGAACGGAAAAACCGGTTTTCCGGTTGTTTCGAATCCGGATTCGACCATAACGCAATTTTGGTACAAAATCGGACAAAAGTTCGTGTACAGACTAAGTTCGACCCGAGGAATCCAAAATTCAATCAGCAAAACTGAACAACCTACCCTTCTTGCTGTACAGTTTTTGTGACCTAGACATTCGGTTGCCGGACATGGACCAGGTGTGACCTGATTTTCGGAAATGTTTTGAGCCAAGGACTGACATGCTAGAGTATGGATTAATTAGCAGGTTTTACTGGATTCTCCTCCTCCTGAGGTTTCTAAAATTATATACTTTATATAGAATAACGTCAAAGGTTAACTGAGGACAGACGCTCACAGGAGTTCGGTTCCAAGTTTTTTATTCAGACTTCAGTTTCAGTCTTTCTTCAAAGCGTGAAGCTTCGAAGATTTTAATCCTATTTCTTCAATATTTTGAAATGGGAGTCTAAATAATCATTAATTCATAAGATATGTTTAAAGACAAGAAACTGGTTGGAACTAAAACTGAAACGGATATTATCTTTGATCGTGACTGAAACTGAAACGGCAACTAAAACAGACTACTAAAACAAACTAACAGAATGCCTGCAAATATTTACTTGCCCAATGCCTCAAACTAACTACAAAACACCGCTATCAGGGACAAGCTCTAGACAGAAAAATACTCCGAAAAACAGGTTTCGCCTCAAAATATATACACATTTCCGACTTTGTTGAAAGGTTTTGTTTATTGATATGTATTTTCCTCAAAGCCTATGTTAAATTTTTGAATTATTGAATTATATAAGTCTGCTGACTGCTAGGTAGAACTGCTAAAGCTATCTACTGCAAAATTATAATAACCAGATTGATTTACCAAATTCTAAAGTTCTCATTATTACTACAGACAAGAGTACATAATACATAAGAGTGTGACAAGCGTCACACTCTATGTAATCAGCTCTAGAGCCATGCTCTGCGCGCTAACGGCCCACCCCCCCCCCCGCAATTGCGTACCTAGTGGACCCCGCCCCCCGCAAATCAGTACCTAGTACGCAATTGCGTATGTTCACTCGCAGCTGCAATATTCCATTTATCGGGACCCCCCCCCCGCAAATGTGACCTATCATCCAACATTGAAAAGTGATAGGTCACATTTGCGGGGGGGGGGTCCCGATAAATGGAATATTGCAGCAGCGAGTGAACATACGCAATTGCGTACTAGGTACTGATTTGCGGGGGGGGGTCCACTAGGTACGCAATTGCGGGGGGGGGGTGGGCCGTTAGCGCGCAGAGCATGGCTCTAGAGCTGATTACATAGAGTGTGACGCTTGTCACACTCTTATGTATTATGTACTCTTGCTACAAACCGAATTCTGAAGCATGTTCTTATTGCTACCACTGTATCATTGTAATAACGTTCTTTTTCAACAATTGCAAATTGCAAATACCGAATTCTAAAGTTCTTATTATTACTACAAATCGAATTCTGGAGCATGTTCTTATTGCTACCACTGTATCATTGTAATAACCCAGATTGCACCACATTCTAGTGTTTGTTCTTTTTCAACAATTGCATTGCAAGATGACTTGATTAGTGTTTGAGAACGTCTTAATATGTCTAATATTGCATGTATAAGTGTTAATTAGATTTTATTCCTGTTTTTAACTGTAAAACGGACACGTTTTGTTACTTTAGTCACTTCACTTAGTCCATAAGACAGCCTTGTTTTTGGAATCTGGGCATGGGGGGTAGTGTTGTTGATCGACTGTGTGGAAAACGAAAAGCCGGCACCGGCTGCAGGCCGGCCAAAAGGTGCACTTCATTTGGCTGGGAAGGCCAAGTGAAAACGTTTCAGCTTGAAAAATCAGTCAAAAAGTTTCATCGCAATGTACCAACATTCTTCTCAATCTCACCTGGCTGACGATCAAATGCAATCATGGTAAAGATTTAGTTGCGTAATAGGATAAATTTAAAAAAGCAGTATCAATACATAAACCTTTGACCGACCGGTCACTGGTCATCGGCTTTTGTCGGCCATCGGCCGGCGGAAGCCGAAACAAAAAACGTCAGGCCGTCGATGGACTGGTTTAACCGGTCGTTCTCAAATATTAACAAGAGTACATAAGTGTGACAAGCGTCGTGCTCTTAGTTATTACGCTTGGGACATGATCTGCAAGATAACGGCTGACCCCCTACACAAATTAGACCCATCACTTCAAAGAAATTTGCACGCTATGTTTGTGTTCTAAAGCTCGCAACAGACGCACATTGAACCAACTGAGTAGTTGTGTTTTTGAGCTTTAGAACACAAA
This sequence comes from Trissonchulus latispiculum, assembly GCA_030248195.1. NCBI lineage: Eukaryota > Metazoa > Nematoda > Enoplea > Enoplida > Ironidae > Trissonchulus > Trissonchulus latispiculum. The sequence goes on from JASAND010000950.1 coordinate 23,994, forward strand.
CATAGCGTGGAAATTTCTTTGAAGTGATGGGTCTAATTTGTGTAGTGGGTCAGCCGTTATCGTGCAGATCATGTCACAAGCCTAATAACTAAGAGCGTGACGCTTGTCACACTCTTAGTTATTATGTACTCTTGATATTAATATTGACCATGTTGATTAATCAGATTCTGAAGGTTATCTTTTGCTGCCATTGCAAATTTATGATGACTTGATTGATGCACAATATTTTTAAGTTTGTTCTGCTTTTTAGCGCAGCCGCCTTGGTAACTGATGACAAAATCAAAGACTACTGTCGACCGTTCGAGGAGCTAATCTATGGGCATGCGCTGATTACCTGCAATCGAAGCAAGCACATGCTAAGATGCACGCCGAAATGCTAAGCAGCGCCTTCGAACTCGTCATCATGGCGAAAAGACGAAGTGGAAACTGTAAGAAAGATTTGATATGGCGGAGTCGGATGCCAGTGCTTTGATCGATAGTGGCTATAGAACGAGTTGGAACTTGGATGGGATTACCCTTTATTACCACTATGGAGTGATTGTAAGAAAGAAATCCGGTGAACTCCTGATTGCCGAACTGTCCGATCACTGCCAACTCGAATTCAGTCGATTCTATGAGTCGGTAGAAATATTTTTCATTGATGATTTATCACGTGTCGAGACGGGACCGAAACGAAAAACTGCCGAGATATTGACGCTCCTGGCGCTGCTGGAGGGAAAGCAGTTGGACTGCGACCTCCATGAGGTCAATTGCGAGCATTTCGCGCATTTTCTGGTTTATCGGAGTTTGATAAGCCGCCAGGTAGCTTCGTATCCTTTGACACCAATGCGTTGAGCTAGTAGGGCCTGTACAGTACAACTGGACGGAATTTTGCGGTACAATTTGTGAAAAGTTTCTAGTTTCAAAATTTTGTGTCCGTCAAGAATTTCACCCAGCCGGTATCCGGCTCGAGATTAATAGCGAAACTATTTGTTTCAGACAGTATGAACTTTCTGACTATCCGATGTTTCCAAGTCATTGCTGCGGATGTGATGTCTTTTCTGGCTGGCGTGCAACTGGGTGAAAGCAACATTTCCGTCCTAGTACACAATTTGCAGACACCTACTTTAAATAGGGTCCTTCAGAAAACCGGGTTCCGCTCATTTCTCATAAAATGTGTGGAATTCAAAACGTCCGATGAAATCTTATCCCAAAGAAATGGATTGTATCAAGCTTTTTTCGAACAAGCAAAAATATTGGATTTGCAGTGAAGGAAGGGAAGTTTTATGTTGTAAGTCGAGATGTCATCTCCGCAGAAGTAGAGGAAAGAGCCATTCAAATTATGGCAAAAACTGGATATGGATATGTCAGTTTTAGCGTGCCAGAAGCAATGGTAGGTATGCTTGTATACAAAGGTCAAGGTCAAAGGCAATACTTCTTTGTATTATATCGAAGTGCCAATGTCAGAGGCAACCCAAGGAGCTGAAAAGAGGGGCGACTATGCTGTCGCAATCTACCTGTCTTTAAGTAAGTTGCAGTGGCTGCCACAACTACGGTTTGTGCCGTGCCTGCTCCTAGAAGAGTGGGATTAAAATTAATTCGATCCTTCTCATGAAAGAGTTAAAAGAGGGAAACTCAAGCTTGAGTGGAGTTAAAACAAGTTTAAAAAGATAATCTTAACTCTACCCCACTCTACTCGGCCGTTTCCTGAAAGCAGCAATGTCCAGTGCTTTTCAGTGCGCAAATCGGAGTCCTCCTACATCGAATTTCACAAGACAGAGATTTTTCAAAATATGGCAGATTAGATTAATTATCAAGCTCTCGTGCAGGGACGAATATTCTTCTCATAGAAATGGTTCTATTTTAAGTTAAGCGCTGTTAAATATTTCATTACAATCCTGGGGAGCAGGACCTTATTTTTGCGTAAACTTCTCTAAACCAAAATTCGCATATGTTGCTATTATGTGCGCAAATGATGAAATCCGTCACCTAAAACTTTTTCACTATGAAGCCACCTAAAGGTTAGTGATGTTTCAGTCGCTGAAACTGAAACTGAAACTAGGTTTCAGTCTCTACATGTTTCAGTTTCAGTCACTGAAACTGAAACTGAAACTGAAACTATTTTGGAAAACGGACTGCAACTGAAACTAAAACTGAAACCATTTAGACTAGCCGACTGAAACTGAAACTGAAACTGAAATTATTTTTGGTATCCGACTGAAACTGAAACTTAAACTGAAACTACCCTAATTCTAGAACTGAAACTGAAACTGAAACTAGAAAAGTCTGAAACAGTTTCAGTCCCAGCGTAAAATCTGAAGTTTTTCCTTGTAGCTGGAGCTGAAACCGGTTTCAGTTCATGCTGGAACTGAAACTCCATTTCCGTCTCTGCGTGCAAGACCCTTTCAGTCTCTGCGTACGGTTAAGTTCTCTGTAAAATGCAGTTGCAGATTTCCCATAATAGTTTTCCTTGCGAAAGAATTGAAGGAACGTGTTACGTTTTAGCTTCTCGTATTATTATATAAGTATTACTTTTCAGATCATTTACTGTCAGCATATTAGATAAACTTAGACTAGGAAGTTATGTTAAAGCGTAATTGCTTTATATAGTTTTTAAAGCACAAGGAATGATGTGGCCCCCAGAAGCTAAGCATCGAATCGAATTGCAAGTGTGAAGCTTTATGGCCTCAACAGCTTTGCATTTTGGAGAGATGCTTTACTTAAGCGAATAGCCAAGAGGGTTTAGGTACTTAGTTAATGAGAAAGCCAATACAGGAAGCAACTATTAAAACTTAATTCAGAACGAACCTTAATTTTTTGTCTTCACAAAGAAAATGATTGGATTGCAAGTACAATGTATTAGATAAAACTGTTTTACTCAGAACAGACATAGAAGCTGAGATTTAAAATAAAATTCAACAGTTTTAAATTCCAAATATGCGAAAACTGAAATTTATCTTTTTGGGCGATGACTTCAACTGAAAAAGCCGGACTAAAACTGAAACTAATTCTAATACGTGGACTGAAACTGAAACCGAAACTGAAATTAATTTCGACCGGCGACTGAAACTGAAACTAAAACTGAAATTATTTTGGGATGGCGACTGAAACTGAAACTGAAACTGAAATTATTTTTGGTATCTGACTGAAACTGAAACTGAAATTCACTCAGGTTGTCGACTGAAACTGAAACTGAAACTGAAACTAAAATGGGCTACTGAAACAACACTAGGTAGTGATATCCTTTTGTGCAGTGCTTTTGTGATGAGTTTTTGAAACGCTATAATGGGTCCGTCAATTTTAAAGTGGCAGCAGAATGGACTCATCTAATTAAAATTGATATTTAGTGTTGACTTTTTTAATAAGATTTAGTTAACCGTTATCATTTCAATTTTCAGCACAGCTAATTCTAATTAAGCTTAGCCTATTGAAACTACTATTTTAAAAAGATTTAGCAGCTGTTCTAGCATACCCTGTCAACTTCACAAAAGATTTAGCAGTTGTCACAACTAAGCTATAAATTTAAGTGCAATTCTCACTAGAATTGAAAAAAGTGTTTAAGACTGCTCAACAGAAACGCACATAGTTATGAACTCTGTAGTTTTCAATAGCGCAATCTAAACAGATTAAATTACGCTGATTTGGAAATAGCTACGGCTAATAAGAAATGGCAGATACATAAATGACTACTATGGCGGCAGCTAAAAGACCATTTTAGTCTGTTTCACAATAGTAGTTTGATGATTATGTGCAAATTGGCAACGATTTGTTTTAGTGCAACAAAGAATGATGTTGATGATAAGATATGACATACGATATGACGTGATATGATGAATGACGATATTGAACTGAAAAATTGTTGACTTAGTATATAAAACACATAGTGTCCCCCCCACTACACACTACACACGTTTAGAACATCAACAACAAGTACATTGTGCTTGTCAATCAAAAGTAATGAATTCTTTTCAGCAAAGCGTTAAGAGAAAACGCAGCTTGATAGATGTCTGAAATAATTTATTGATAATTAGCAACGGCTAAAAAGTTGACGATATTTCTATTTAAAACTAGCTTTAAGAAACAATTTGTCATAAATTCCTGATGAGGTTTTTAAAGCCCAACATAAAGAAAGACTAATTCTATTTAGAAAGTTTGGACAAATTTTGAGAAGCTGCGAAATCGAAAACATTGCGCACAAGGAAACTATTCGTTTTAATGAGAATAAATTTCTAGTATAATCGGAATGACTCATTCTAAATAGAATTAGATATGTAAGTGCTAAATCCAGTTAAAATGAGTCCATTCTGCTGCCACGTTAAAATTAACGGACCCATTGAGTTCACTGGAGGCCTTACAGATTTTGTACACACATTTTTGTGTCAAACTTTAGTATATATATATATTGATCATATTGATTTCAGATTCTCAAGGTTATTCCTGTTATTCATTGCGAATTTACGATGCGACTGATCCATACGACATTTAAGTTTGTTCTGATTCCAAACGCTGCCACCGTGGCTACGGATGAGGAGATCAGAGAGTACTGCCGACCATTTGAGGAGCTCATTTATGGGCATGCTCTCATTGTGTGCAACAGAAGCAAGCAGTTGTCCATTGCCCACCCACATGCGAAGCACCGGCCCCAAACTCGCCACCGCGGTGAAAAAACAAAGTGGAACTTGCTGGAAAGATTTGACTTGGCGGAGTCCGATGCCAGTGCCTTGGTCGACCCGTTCACGCTCACGTCCAAGTGGTATCCTGCTGTGCCTGCTCCAGACACCCGGGATTACAACTGTCTGCGAACGGAAATCATTGTGGCGATAGAGAGAGTGGGCACTTGGATGGAGTTGCCATTGTACTACCACTATGGAGTGATTTTCAGAACAAAATCTGGAGAGCTCCTAATGGCCGAACTCTCGGATCGCTGTCGAATCGATCTCAGTCGATTCGATGAGAGGCTCGGCCGAAATCGGTTTTTCATCGATGATCGACCACGTGTCGAGACGGGACCGAAGCGATCGACTGCCGAGGTGCTGATGCTCCTGGCACAGCTGGAAGGGAAGGAATCCGACTACGATCTGCAGGAGTTCAACTGCCAACACTTTGCACATTGGTTGGTATATCGAAGCTTAACCAGCCGACAGTCGACTTCGTATCCTCTGACTGCGTATGTTTTGAGCAGCAAGTACCGACGATCGGGATTCCCCATCTCCAAAGGCTTGCTTGCGGGTAAGCTCCAATCTAGCGATCTGGGATTAACTGTGGACTAATAGGAAAAGGTATATATTTGGACATATATACCCGAAGCATTTGGACATTTTCCGGAGCTGGAAGACTTATTTTGCTAATTGCTAATGACTAATAGCTGCCTGGTTTTTACAGACAACTTCTGTGTATGTATATACATAATACCAAGAGTACATAATAACTAAGAGTGTGACAAGCGTCAAGCTCTTAGTTATCAGGCTTGGGACATCATCTGCACGATAACGGCTGACCCCCCCCCAAATTAGACCCATCACTTCAAAGAAATTCGCACGCTATGCCTACGTTCTAAAGCTCGAACACTCAACTACTCAGTTGGTTCAATGTGCGTCTGTTGCGAGCTTTAGCACACAAGCATAGCGTGCGAATTTCTTTGAAGTGATGGGTCTAATTTGGGGGGGGGGGGGTCAGCCGTTATCGTGCAGATGATGTCCCAAGCCTGATAACTAAGAGCTTGACGCTTGTCACACTCTTAGTTATTATGTACTCTTGATAATACTGAACGTGCCTTGTCTGAATGAGTTGTGAATGTAATGTGGTATATTAAAACCTTCTATGCAATTTTAACCGTGACAGTGGATATGAAGTAGTTTTACAAGTCAAAGTGTAGCGAAGCAAGTAAGATACGCATAACAACTTAGAACCAATGAGATGAAGCTTGCATTGAACTTGTTAATTAGTTACTTAAAAATGCTCACTATGTAGGGTTCCCTATCAAAACGTCAGGACTTTCCTAATGGGCATTTTGCTGGAAACAGCATGCGCTTTCTTTTGTAGATGTTTCTGTTCCTACACAAGCGGGATCTTTTCAGGATAACCCACCCCAGGCCCAGATTCCGCAAAACTTAATCAAATGAGCTGAAATTTGGTACAGGTGTGTTTTCGACCACGCTGAGTGCAAATATCGCAAAATTTTTCGATTTCGCGAAATCCGATTTTTTCGATTCGTAAGGGGAGACCAAGGAGAACCGAAAAAATTTTTGTGTTCGATTTTGCTGAAACGTTGTATTCTGAGGTTTTTGAGGACGCAGAACACGAATCTGAAGTTAGTTTTTCGAGGCAGCTTTTCGTTAGCTCAGTATAAGCTTACATCTTAAGCTTAGAACTATAGCTTATACTGAGCTAACGAAAAACTGAATTTCAACGGATTTCAGAATCGTGTTCTGCGACCTCGAAAACCCCTGAACGCAACTTTGCAGCAAAATCCAAGACAAAAATTTTACAGGTCCCCTTGGTCCCCACTTACGAATCGAAAAAAATCGAATTTCGCGAAATCGAAAAATTTTGCGATATTTGTACTCAGCTTGGGCTAAAACATACCCATACCAAATTCGGCGATATTAATTGTGCTGTGTCCATATTAATTCGCTCACAACCTAGTCCTCTTCTATTTTTTAACCTAGCCCCCTATTAAGCATTTTAAAGACTAGTCCTCTCTGGATTTTGCAACCTCACCATCGCCCATATTACTTTTTCATGCTCCAGAGGAGCATTTTTATTTCTTGTATATATATACTAATTAAGGACATGACCTAGATAGGCGAATTATATACCAAAATGACGGTCTGGACAGGGCTTGATAAGAAAATAATTTATAGCCGGATTGCTCCTCGAAGTAGTTCTGCAGAGTCCAAAAGTGACTACCTTTGTTTTTTGTCCGATCTCTATATAGCCATGGGGTGAAAAAAACCCACCCCCTTTTTGGGGGAAAAAACCCACCCGCCTCCTGGGTCATGGGTTGGAGATATGAGCACCAAAACATAGCAGCAAGAAGCGCGACTCTTTCTAACCTATGTATGCAAAGATCAAGTCATTTGGTTCACTCCTGCTTATTTTATGACATTTTGAAAATGACAACTACTTTTTGGTTCAACCATCCAAAAATTTACCAAAAGTTTGGACCGATGTAACTTTTGACTGGGTTGGGCTAGCAAAGTTTTGCAAATATCTGCAATGATGGCAACTCTTCCTCTTTGCACACAGCCAAAATTAGACCAATCCGCTGTACCGTTAGTCTGGCACATTGCCAAACGTGGCGGGGGGAAAACACCACTTTGGGGGGAAAACCCACCCAATTTTTTTTGAAAAATTTTTTAACAACTCAACACGGAAACAATTAGAGACTATAGCACGGTACTATCGAGCACGCTGCGTCATCCTATGCGGTCAGATTCGGACAATTTTGCTTACCTGGCTAGCTAGGGGCTAAAATCCTTAAAAGTGTCATTTCGCTGCTGGAGGACACAATACAGGTACAATTGTGGATTTTATACTAACGTATACGACGACGTATACTAACTATACTATAACTATACTATACTAACGTATAACGACGTATACTAACTTTCGCAATGTTGGAAGTTTGAAAGAGCTTTACACATGATTTTAAAGCTATCAGCTATCAGCTATCAGTATACTCAAATGAGCTTGCGAAACTAGCAAAATCAGCAAAACATTTCCGAAAATGTTTGAACATCGATTTCTCAAAACTTTAGAATTAGCCAAAAGTTCTATTTGTGCCGTAATATGAAGGTCAGATGGGCCGAGGGACGTGTTTTGTAGATGGGTCAGCTGGTCCTAACTGTCGAGAAAATCGGTAAAATGTGGGGTAACACGAAATTTCGCAACTTTTGAGTTATCTCGCAACTGAAGAAGTTTTAGCTCAAACCAAGAAAACGTCCCTCCACAGAAGGGCGGATTTCCACTGTGACAAGAATCTCCGGAGGCGGTGCAGTAGTTTTTGAGAAAACGATGCTGAAAACAAACTAATCACAATTTTGCCAAAATGGTTTTTCGGTCAAATCTCTAGTTCAAAGCAGCGAGCTCATGTTAACAGGCATTGAAAAATGTGCAATTAGATTATGTGTCGACTGCGTATAAATGAACCAAAATTGTCCGTAAGATTTAGCAGTAATTTTGAAAAAGTTGATTTCCTGGAAAATGGCCATTTTTTGACCCTCTCAATTGTTTTTTGCTTATACTGAGTTGTCCACTGGAGATAACTGAAGGTTGTAAAAACAAAAATGTTCATTTCGATGCCCTCTTTCCAGCAGCCATAGCAACCGATCAGGTGTATCGACTACGTGCTTCTTATCTTTTCGCTTAAAATAACGGGACTGATCCTAGAATGTTAAAGAGCACGAAAATAAATTATTTCGTGAGTTTTAGCTACTTGCGTAAAGGATTAAATCTGTATGAGTTAAAAATACTAGAAAGAAAACCAGCACCTTAAATGTCTATGCATTATACCAGTTTGGAGTAGACAATTCAACTCATTAAGTTAATGTCAACATATGGGTAATTTGCTATATTATGATTAGATTGAGTGTTCTGTTTTCAGGATGCGCAGAACAAGCAGCTACTGAGGCTATCTCTGCTAGTTACGGACTGGGCAATAGAAAGATTGGTAAACCCGCAATCACTTGTCGTCCTGGAGCTTTTATTCAGAGAAGCTTATTGCGCGGCCATATCGTTGAGCGTATTTTCTGTCAGGCAACTTCAAGACCTAGAATACCAAATGGCGGATTCAGAGAGCGATGTGCGAATCAAGCTGACGAAAATCTTAGATTGCCCATAGTTGATAAGGAAAAGTGGAGGCCCCACAGATTTTACTTGAAACAATGTCTTAGACTTGGGGGCAATCAGAAGCAACAAAGAAGATTTGTTGACTTTCAGTCATACTTAGACTACCAGAAGCTGTATATACAGAATGCATATTTTGGCATGTTTCATTGACATCGTGATCTATGAATCTTGTTGGGATCTTCTGTGTGCTGCATTAATCTCGTATGCAATAATATAGTTTACACGTTATACAGCGGAAGTATTATGTTGGTTTCATATTTCCAGCCGCGAGTACAGCTACGCTCTTATTTAAGTTAAAAGAAAGACTATTTGAAAATGAATATTCTTTCTTTCTTTCAAAATAAAATTTCTTTCTCTCTTCTTGTAACAAAGCTAAATTAACGCAAAGGTCAAATGTTTGAATGACAGCTAACATATTTAAGCATTAACTTAGTGTGCAACAGATGTAGTCAAGGTTAGCTAGGTGGATTAAATTTCACTTGACCTTTATCTTAACTTTCTTTCGTCCTTCTTTATTTTGAAAGATTCTTTCTTTCTTTCAAAAGAATCTTTCTTTAAAATCATCTTTTCTTTAAAGTTAAATATGAGCGTAGCTATAGACGCGCGTACACGCACGTCGAGGTGCGTAGACGCTTGTCGAAGCATGTCACCGCGCTACACGGTCATTCTACTTTTGGAAGCGTCGACGCTTCCAACTGTAGCATCGTAGCATCTTGTCTAAGCTCCATGTTACCACTTTAGGTGTAGACGCGCGTAGACCACTTTTTCTAAAATACAGTAAAAGATTTTGAAAAACCAAACTTTTAGTTTCATGGTATTCATTAAAAAGAGAAAATAGAATATGTTAGCTACATTTTGATACATAAATGGCTACTCAAATAGTCTAAGCGGGTACCAATTTCGGCCCGCTACCCGCCCCAATACTCGCAAAGTGGTACCCACCCCGCCCCGCTCCCCGCAGGACACAGGGTACGCGCAAAAAATTCAAAAATTTCCCTCACTTCTAATTTGATTTTTTACGTATGGGAGTAGTTAAAGTACCGGGTCAACACCTGGTCAGGGCTCCTGACAAGGTGATCCGGTGACCCGGTTTCATCTCTGATAGGTACCTACCTATGTTGTATATGCGAATAAACGAAATCAGTGACTATCGATTTTGGTACAAAGTGACGTTGGTGAAACCAAGAGTACATAATAGATAAGAGTATGACAGCTGGCAGGCTGTCTGTTATCAGCTCAAGGTACATGCTCTGCACGCTAACGGCTGACTGACCCCCCCCACAAACGTGTACCTAGTGACCCCCCCCACAAATGTGTACCCAGTACACGTTTCTGTACGCTCAGTCGCCGTATCTTTACGTGTTAAAGCTCGAAAACACAATGCCTGCGTGCGTCCGATTTGTCTCTGCTTCGAGCTTTAGAACGCAAAGATAGAGTGCAAATTTCTTTGAAGTGAGCATACATGTTTGGGGGGGTCAGCTGTTAGCGAATATAGCATGTACCTGCAGCTGATAACAGAGAGCTTGCCTGCTGTCATACTCTTATATATTATGTACTCTTGCTTTTACTACATTTTGCATTTCAAGTAATCGAAACCTAAAAGTGGTAGAACTTATTGATTTAAGCTGAATGATTGACAATCATAACCAACAGCATACAAGATGCTCAAAACTTTCGAAATTTAATGCAGGGCTGCTTTAGATTTTTCTTTTTCCTTTCAGGCGATTTTAGTTTCTACCGCGTATCCAAGTGCCTTAAAATTTAAGGCAAGCCAGATAGTTGTTCCAGTCTTATTTTGCTATCTGGCATGTCAGATAACTATATGGCAAGAATTGCATTCCAGATAAAGTAGAACAAAGACAGACTGGGCCCTTTGAAATAACGAAAGAACACCCAGTCACGCGATCACACGTGACTTGGCCCAGCCAATCAAATTTAAGAAAGGTTTTGAAAGAGACTTTTGAGAGTAACTATAGAGATGCATGCAAATCTTCGTGCAAATACTGGCAATCATTGACTGTTACATAAATTAGACAATTTCAAGTACAAATTTTGAACTAACGAGGCATTTTTAGCAAAAACGAGATACTTAAACTAAAGTCTGACCAAAAAATATAGGGAGCGAAATTGTTTTGTTTATACTGCATTACCGGTACATTTTTGCTGCAGCCATGTATATATTTTCTGAACCGTCATGGCATAAACTTTCTTTTGATTGAAAAAATTTGAAAAAAATTAAAATTCTTCAAAAGAAGCCGATTTTTTAAGTTTTGAAAGTTCAGTAGACGCCAGGAACTAGCCGTTTGGTGGAAAATTAGCCCATGTCCCAAACATATTGAATCCCAAATATAAGCTAATTTCGTCAAGAGCAAGACTTGCAATAGTTATTCAATTTTTTCGATTTTCAAAATCCTTTGATCTTTGCCGCTTTTCCAAATTTGGCTTACTCGCGACTCACTCAATGGAAGAAGTTTTCAATTGGATTTCCAGGACCGCTTACGTGTCAGCTTTCATGTGATTTATGTGGTTTTTCAAAATTTGAAAATCAATTGTTTCGAAAAATACAACTTTTTGACCCAAAATTTCGGCAATGCGAATCCAGCAAAAGCGAGTAAAAGTAGCATAATCGTAATGTCTAATCTGAACTGAATCCAACGCTATAAAGTTTTCGTTGCTGCGACCTGTTGCACCCGAAACTAATTTTAAACAATTTTAGCTGGTTTTGGCTAGTTTACATTATTTGCGGCAAATCAATGCAACAAAGCACAACTTGTTAGAAATCAGCTGAAATTGTTTAAAAATTCATTGAGGGGGAAATCTTCAAGTTTCTTCAAGTTCTTCGGGACCTTCAAGTTGCCCTCCCGTTGGCCTACGGTCCCCGTGAAGTCCAGAACATCCAGCAACACCAAGCCTTAGGCTGTGGTCGCCTGCTGCGGGCAGCGGACTATACCCCTCCTAAGGTCAACCGGTCCCAACGCCAACGTCACGAACAAGCGTCTATCTACAGGGATGCCCTGGCCCAAGTGGAACGACCTGATGGATAAATCATTTTAGACTCGCACAAGTGCGAGGTGCGAGTCTAAAACTGATACGTAAATGGGGCTTCGAGTCCCTTAATTGAATCACATCATGTTAAAATCTAGCTTCTCGCTGTCCTAGCTTACTTTTATTTCATTTTATTGTCACGTTAATGTTTGTATGCGGATATTAGCCAGATTTCCCTGGATTTTCTGAGAAGGAAGCTTTCGCTTCCCAAGTCTAAAACCTCACTTCATTTTCTAATGGCCTTTTTCCTCGAAAATGTCGTTTATGCTATAAAATTGTCTCCTTTGTCTTGAAAATGCCCGTTCTCACAACACTGAGAAGGAAATCAACAGTTCAACTGCATTGATCCCGAAATTCAGTTAATAGCGCGGAATACGGGTTAAGACCAACAATGGTTTTAACCCATGTGATTCAGTTCTAGACTGAGTCGCCCTCGGGCTCTGTGTTCTGCTATGTCTCGCTTTTCCCCTCGTCAGCCATCCTCGGATCTGCTCCGTCCTTCCATTCTGTGATCATGTCATCCTGGCCTATCATTTGTTCCTTGCCATGCAGACATCAGCCGGTTCCCCTTTCGTTTTCCTTCGGCTGTCCGTTTGTTACTAAGGTTACTATGTTACTTTTCTAAAAAACTCAATTGAAACCGAAACCGGAAGCTAGAACCGGGACCGGAACCGGTTTTCAAAAATCAGATCCGGGCCGAGCACTAACAGGAGCTGGTTTGAAACGGTGGTTTCAGTAAAGGTTTTTACAAAGATTAATACTTATACAAATACTATTATGAATATAGAAAAAGCTTTATACAAAGAGCAACCACAGGTGGACAACGGGGGGAATTCCACCCCCCTCGGCGAAGTCTCAAAATTGCACTCACAAGAGATAAGAAAATTGGCCACAAGGGGGAAGGAAATTGCCCAAAAAATAGGTTTTACGACTCAAATTTCCCAAAATTTTCCGGCTACGCCGGAATTTTTCATTACAAATCACTATTTTCTGCTAAAAACGTCCAAAAACGTTGTTTTAGCATAAAAATCGCTGTTTTTGTTAAAAAACGGCAAAAACGCTCAAAAGTAGTTTTCAAAAGTACGCTTAAGAAAAAATCGCTCTCACAAGGGGTACCCAAATTTGCTTCCACAAGGGTCAGTGAAATTTGACTTCCCGTTCAGGTATGACAGCAACAGTATCTTTTTCAATAAAACAACTGCTTTGAATTTCCAATGGCTAAACTACCTTGCTGACGGGAACTCATTACTGTCTTTGCTGTATCCTGTAATAAAATGAAATCAAGAGTGCATAATTGCACTATATATCTTCTATAATATTAGGGAATAAATTATGGACTCTTGATGAAGTGTTTATTTATACTGTATTATACCTAACAAGAAACAGTGCACATTGTCAACAAGAAAAATAGTTTCACGTGGTTAATTGTTTCATTCTGTCCAACATTTGCTTAATTCTTCCGATCTGTTCCTTAGGAAGAGAAGGCAGGAAGTGCTGATTCCCAGCCTGTCCGTTTATTTCAGCCAGTCTTCCGCCGAGCTCAGTCAGTGGACTCACGATGTTGGCCGGATCCAGGAGGAGACCGATGTCCGCATAGAATCGCACGACCTTTCCCCGACCCAGGAAACTGTCGATGTGTTGAAGAGTCGTCTTCATTTTCTGACCAACCTCGTTGATTCTATCTCGTTTCCCTTTCAGAGTTTGCAGCTGATTCTGGTTAGTTGTCAGTCGGCTCGTCATCTGATTTAGGACATTATTTTTAGCATTCAACCGATTGGTCGCATCTTTGAGTTGTTGCTGTTTCTGGTTTCGGTTGGCGACAACTGCGTTGTGATGATTCTGAGCATTTCGAACATCTCGTCTAGCCTTACTGATCTGTCTTGCAAATACGTTCACTACTCCACACAGACCGCGGCCCAGCTTTTTGAAGAATTTCTTCAGCCAACCTCGCTTTCTCCTTCGCTTTCCCAGACATTTATACTTCGCTTTGTGAAGCTTATCCTGAGTTATCTGGACAGCTCGTTGCGCAGATTCCAGATTTCGTTGCGATTCTGCGACTGCCTGGTTTGCAGCAGCGACTTCTCGTTGGAGTCCCTGAATATGAACGTTTGTTTGCCGAATTTCTTTCTGGGTTGCTTCAGCTTGTGCTTTGGTTTGGCTGACTTCATTCGTTTTCTGAGTCATGGCTTGATCAATCTCGCTCACCATAGAATTGGCATTGTTGGATGTCGTCTGCATTTTCGCAACGAAATCTCGACTAGAGGCTAAAATCTGTGGATCGATCGGTGCTGTTAGAGCCGCGACATCGTTAGGGTCGAATGTTGCTAATTTAGCGTTAAGAATCGTTAACAGCGAATTATATTTTCCGATAGCTTCTTTATAGGGATTGGCTACCGATGAACCAAACTGTGACTTAAATTGTTGGTCATTGGCATAATCAATTCCTTCCACTGTAATCCCAGATCCAATAACTAACATAATAGCAAGTATGCGCAGCATTTTCTAAAAGATATTTAACGACGAATATTGTATACATATGTTGTCATTAGTTACTAAGAGTTCGACTAAGCAAGCAGTCTTCTGGATTTCTGTTAGTTAAGTGAAACACCTCCACAGCGAAGGGCTTAGTTCATTTGCTTAGTGTCAACTATAAGCCGGTCCAAGATCAAAGAAATTCAAGCATTACTATACATAGTCTAATGTTGTTGATGGCTGGGTTTACCAGACGGCCTGGACGCTTAGAAACCTGGGGGCAGTTTCATAAAACTTTTTATTTACTTGATTTGACTACTAGCATAGTCTAGTAGGCAAGTCAAGTACTAAACTTGTTTCATAAAACTTTTCCAGTCAAGCTAGTACTAGCATTAGAGTTGCAAGTCTAGTAGGTAGTCAAGTGCGAGTTGACATAACAGCTTCTTGCTAGTAACTGTTTCAGAAAACTTCAACTGCTGCAGGCTACCCCGCTACTAGCAGCAGTCTAGTTCTCGAGTGAATTTCGACTAGAGAACTTTCATAAAAAGTGCTACAACTTTCGTTTGTTTTTAGATTTTTGATTGGAAATTTTTGGAATGGGAAGAGAAATGTTTTCTTTGCGATGTTCTAAAATTTTAAATGACTTTGTTTACTGACAAAATAGATTTGATTTTTAAAGACTTACGCTTAGTTTTGAAATACTGATACTAGCACTCGCACTTGCAGTGCTAGTGCCACTAGAACCAGCACAACCTTAGCTAATTTTGTCAAGTCCCTGAAAATTTTTATGAAACACCTACAATTGCAACTCGCAGTAATCTTGCGAGTACTAGCATGCTATAGTACTCGCATGCAAGTCCAGTTTTTATGAAACTGCCCCCTGGTGGGCCAACGAGCCTGGTGATGCAACCGGCTGATCTGCCGGCAGGGTCGAAGCAGACCGGCCGAACAGGTCGGTCAATAAAGAATAGCCTTGGCCCGGCATAAGCTTTGAACCGGTGTTGCTTGATTGTACAAATGTTTTACACTGAATGTTACGTATGTACGACACTTACTCTTTGTTAGATATGCATAACGCATTCTATCACGTACTGGCCTGGTTCAGTTGACCCTCCAGCCGGCTGTTTCTTCCCGGCCGGATTGGCTCTACTGTAGACCGGCCGGCCGGCTTGACATTGTCTCGCTTGCCTGCAAACTCTCGCTGCCTAACTGTAATGCAGACTTAATATCTCCATTGTAACTGTAAGCTGGCGACTGTAGTACTCATAAAAAATAAACATTTAAAAAGTGTAACCAGAAATAATAATTAAAAATCAAAAACGGATATCCTCAAAAACTAATAAAATATTAGAAACTTCAGCATCTTACCCTTCGGATAGTCATAAAATTTGTCTCCGCAGAGCACCGAATGAAAAAAATGTGTTTTTCCAAACCCTTTATATCCTACATGATTTTGCATTTCCGACGAAGCTTGTTTGTTCGGTTCAATTGGAATTGACGCAATTTAAGCTTATTCGGCGGAAGTGTTTTCATGAGTTGTCTCAATACGTCAACAAACATATCAATAACAAAGCCAAGATGAAGGTGCGAATTATTGTTTGCGAAATAGAATCAAAATTCAAAACAATTTATCTGCGGTGATTCATCCGTTTATCAATGATGAATCAATCAATCAAATCAATCGTTTATCAAAACACACGCCAAATTTAAACTTGCACTACAATTTGGTAAAAGCTCCTGCTTTTTCATTTCTTGGTCTCGCAACGCGATATATATGTCGCACTAAAGTAGTGCATTTAGTGATGTACTACATCCCTAGAAAATTTCAGTGATGTACTACATCACTAGTCAAGTTGTACATCGGACTTCATAGGTCTCAAATGTACAACTTGACTGACAAATTTCAGTAATGTAGTACATCACTGAGTGATTGTCAGTGATGTAGTACATCACTAAAACGTTTTCAGTAAATCAGTACATTTATGTTTGCTTCCTGTCTTTATGCTATAGAGGGAGAAAATTTACAGTCTGAAGACCTAAGGCTATTGACAAGATCTAATTAGAGAAATTTAAACAATAGAAGGAACAGATTACTGTAGGATAATTTTGAAAACTAAGTTTGGTTTAAACAATAAACTATTTCTGTTTGATAAATGCTGTAAATGAAACGCAAAAGTTAACTGTTAAATTGAGTTTAAGTTTAAATAAGTTTAAGTTTTAGTTTAAAAAGTTTGACAAAGTCAAATATGTGCTTTGCTTAAGCCAAACTCAGCTTTCAAGTTTTTAATTCTAATAACTACTATGTTAACATCAAAGTTGCCATAAAAATAGAAAAACAAGTGGGCCCCTAAAAGGGGCATTATCTCGCCGCGGAAAAGTAGGATAAACCTCTCTGCCATACAGTAAACTCGCGAGGGTTACAATGATATATAGAGTATGTACTACAATGCTATTCGAATGCTAGGTACAAGCGGTGTTTCAGAAACACAAGAGACAAGAACGACAACAAGCATGTCCAACGTAATGTTGTTGCCCAGCCGGTTTTGTGGCTCGGTCGTCCTCTTGCAGCCGACCAGCCGGCTGGGTCGAACAGGCCGGCCTGTACCAGTTTTGCCCTATTTTTTGCAAACGTTTTTGCACTAAAGTGAAGCATACAGTTACTCCTGGCTATGAATAACAGATAGTATCACGTAACGCCTGAATCAGGCTACGTTTCTGACCCAGCCGGGTCGGGTCTCGGCGGTGGCCGGCTGGCAGGTTGGATCGGATCTACTCTGGAGTCTGGGCCGGCCCAGCGTAGGCAGCTAATTAGGAGAATTCTGTTTCAAAACTTCCCTTGATATGCCATGTTTCCTTCAATGAAATTCCTTGCTATTTCAAAACATTCCTACCTTAGGAGTGGGTACCGATTCTTTTAACTTTTTGACTTTTTTAACTTTTGAAGTTAGGATAATGCCAGTGTAAATTTAAGAAAACTTTTGAGACGGTCTATGCATGAAGGAACCTCTATTTCTAATTGTGAAATAGCTTAGTTCACATTTGCTGTTCTGTAACCCCCGGGTGTGGGTAAAAGCCAGCCCAGCCCCCAGCCCCAGCCTCCAGCCCCGGTGGGTAAAACCCGGCCTCCAGCCTCCAGCCCCTTGGGTAAAGTCCAGCCCCGACTGCCAGCCCCATTGGGTAAAACCCGGCCCAGCCCCAAGGGTAAAACCCAGCCCCGTTTTTCCAGCCCCTGTTTTCCAGCCCCGCTTTCCTGACCACGTTTTCCAGCCCCTGTTTTCCAGCCCCCGTTTTTCTGACCACGTTTTCCAGCCTCTGTTTTCCAGCCCCCGTTTTCCTGACCACGTTTTCCAGCCTCTGTTTTCCAGCCCCCGTCTTCCTGACCACGTTTTCCAGCCTCTGTTTTCCAGCCCCCGTTTTCCTGACCACGTTTTCCAGCCTCTGTTTTCCAGCCCCCGCTTCCTGACCACGTTTTCCAGCCCCGTTTTCCTGACCACGTTTTCCAGCCCCTGGGGTAACGTTTTTCCCAGCCAGCAGTATATGTCCAGGTCCATGTATTAATTCCATTAACCTTTGCCAGTTCCTGAGAGCAAGCACAGAAAAGTGGGGGTCCTTATTTCCCCGGTTGCCAAAATGCAAGTTAAAATGTGAAATATTTAACACTCTTGACAGTATTGGCTCCAGTCCGACAGACTAAACTGTCACAGGCTGGCAGTCCGACCAGTGAAGGCAATTTGAAGAAAGGCAATTATAGTTGAATTTCAGTAGTTTTTAAGAGGATTGAGGGGGGTGCAGGCTCCCCCCCCCCAGACCGACAAACTACGGGTAGATCTCCCTAGCGAGAACGAAAAAGTAGAACTATCTGATTTACTCTTTTGACTCCCTGGATGAAACTTTATTTCGTTAAATTCAAGGTTCTGATTCTTTAATGCGGATTAATCTAAATATAATCCGTTTAATCTTAAAAGAAATAGGCATATGTTAAAATGTAACTATCAAAAATAAACAATTGCTCAAGCTTATTTAACTTCACAATGTCTAATTACATTTTGCACATAGCTCTATGAAAATGTGTGCATCTAGCAAGCTTCGAACAAATGTAAACAAGACAAAAGCACTTCTGTGCTAGTGTCATTCTCCGACCCTGCGAAGTGAAACCGGCCCAGGCCCACTGTAGACCGGCGGGCCAGTCGAACGAACTGCCTTCACCGGCAGGATTGCCAGCTTGCGACGACAGTTTCGCCGATTTGGAGCCTTAAAATCTTAATATTTCATATTTTAACTTGTATTTTGGCTAACCAGAAAATTAAGGTACCGGGCGCCGGGCGGCCGGGACCCTAGTATTAGCTGCTTGCTGTTAGAAACTGGTTCACATGAATGGAATTTATATGAACCGTTTCATGCTGCTGGCTGGGAAAAACCTAATATCCCAGGGGCTGGAAAACGGGGGCTGGGTTTTACCCTTGAGGCTGGAAAATGAGGGCTGGATTTTACCCTTGGGGCTGGGCTGGATTTTACCTAGGACGGCTGGAGGCTGGAGGGCTGGGTTTTACCCATCGGGGCTGGAGGCTGGGGCTGGGGGCTGGGCTGGGTTTTACCAGCACCCTAACCCCCGTGCCTCCATCCAAGTTGTGAAGCACGATGTGCACTGTGGTTCCCAACTGCATTTGTGAAGCACGCTGTACCGTGCTTCACAACTATAGTTGTGAAGCACGCTGAAGCAGATGCACTCTGTGGAGTTGGAATGTAAGAAATGAAATTGTCACTTCAGCACCAGAGACCCGAAAAATTCTGTCCTCGACTAGGATTCGAACCAACGACTTTTGGTTTATCAGTCCGATGCTCTCCCAACTGAGCTATCGAGGCTGCAGACATACAATGCTAGAAGGAGTTTGCATCCAAACTGAAGTAATAAATGAATAATGTGCTTTACGTACAACGCGGACAAACACATGACCCAGGGCGAGGAACACTCTGGTGTGCTGCTTGCCAAGTCTAATTCAAATTTCCGGTATTTTTAATTTGAACTAAGCTATTTCACAACTAAGTTGTTGCACTGTTTCTCGCGCACCATCTAATTTACGGACACGCCAAGCAAAACTGCAAGGGCTTGTGAAACCCGAGTGTTTCGGAAAGCTTAGCACTCGAATTCTTTTGTTGTACTCAAGCTCCGCTTCTATCCGCCCTCGTACCACAAAAAAATTCTCGTGCATGCTTTCACGAAACACTCGGGTTTGTAATGCACTCGCTTCGCTCGTGCATCACAACCCCTCGCAGTTTCGCTTAGCGTGCCTGTAAATCAGCTAGTGCACTCTATGTTGTGCAACAACCTATACTTGGAGTACAGATTATAGAGCATATGGATTATGGATTATGGAGTACAAGCATTTTGTAGCAGCAATATGAGTATTATGGAGTGCAGACGGAAATGAGTCAAATTCAAACGTTCAAGTTTTCACGCAGCCAGTCATGGTTACTTGTAAAAAAGTGAACGAATTTATAGGTGAGGGAGGAATACATATGTGGACAACAATTCTTCCGTATATCTTCTTCATCCAATTAGCTCTTGTTACTGATGCTTGCTTTCTGTTTGCTACTGAACTCTACCACTAACAGATTAAACTGATAGCAAGAAATGCGCAAACTAATTTGCATATTGTGACGATTTTCGGATTTCAAAGTACAACCGAGGGGGGCCCTGCTAGAAAACTTCCTGCGCGAAAAATTGAATTTCAGTGAGAAAATTATTCGATAAAAAATTTTAAAACACTATTCCGGACGCCTTTCGTGGCATACAACACTATTTAAAATTCGTGAGTCAGGATTTATTTAATATTCAGCAGTGCTTCAACCAGAGTACCCCACTTGCGAAAACAGCCAGGTAGAGAGCCCTGCAGTGAGCATATGCAGGATTTTCATGGTTTGTCGAAAACAGTGCAAAACGAGACTCAAGCAATTACAAGTATCTCGCCTCTAGGCGAGATAATAAATCGGCAGGCTTAGTTTTCAAAATTATCCTACAGTAATCTGTTCCTTCTATTGTTTAAATTTCTCTAATTAGATCTTGTCAATAGCCTTAGGTCTTCAGACTGTAAATTTTCTCCCTCTATAGCATAAAGACAGGAAGCAAACATAAATGTACTGATTTACTGAAAACGTTTTAGTGATGTACTACATCACTGACAATCACTCAGTGATGTACTACATTACTGAAATTTGTCAGTAAAGTTGTACATTTGAGACCTTTGAAGTCCGATGTACAACTTGACTAGTGATGTAGTACATAACTGAAATTTTCTAGGGATGTAGTACATCACTAAATGTACTACTTTACTGCGACATATA